>BSQZ01000032.1:5565000-5605000 GCA_033239005.1 Lamellibrachia satsuma
TACGGATGTGAAGATTAAAAGCACTCCAAACATCTTCTTGTGGCGACCTGCACCAATACGGCTCCACTACAAGTAATGGATAAACTAGTTCAATAAAGAATTATGTTCATATAGATGGTGTCCGAAAATGTATTTAGTATGGTGGATTAATTATTGAGTATTACGCCGGTTTGCTCATATCCCCAGCAGCAATTACGTCGCATAATCGCTTCTGCCACGTCTGTGATATTCGAAGGATTAAGCTAGAAAACGAGCGCGTTGGGACTGTCTCAACTCTTCGATTAAGACACAACCTAAAACGAACCTCGTCTAGCCTCAGACCCGACCACTCCCTATACTACATGTAACTACATTACTGACACTGACAAGTGAATATCCATTATTTTGTTTACACTCATAAGATTGAATAAAATAAAAATTGCCTTCGTTCTTCAAGCTGCAACTATCACAGAATACGCAGGTGTACACATGTTATCGTGGCTACACCAGAAAGTTTATTTATTGGTCATTCATCATATTTCATAATATGAAATGTAATCTGAAAGAATATATATATATGTATATATATATACAATATATATATATATATATATATATATATATATATATATATATATATATATATATAAATATATGTATATATATATATATATATATATATATATATATATATATATATATATATATATATATATATATATATGTGTATATATATATATGTATATATATATGTATATGTATATATATATATATATATATATATATATATATATATATATATATATATATATATATATATATATATATATATATATTAAAAAACACAACTATGTCCGACGCTAAGCGAAACAACTCGTCCCTCATGAAAGTGGTGTAGTGCCGTGTATGTTTTGAGAACATCCCTTACAGAGACGTATCCGGAAGATGTGATAGGAGGAGCGATGGATGCATCAGGGTCGGATGCGAGAACTTTATGGATCTGTCAGGAAGTTTTATTGTGTTTGTATAAACAGTGGCAGAGGTGTTATGATCCTCAGAGCCGATGGGTCTGTTTCCATTTATTATTGATTAGAGACTGTTCGTAGAAGGCAGTACATAATATTATGGATGGTGCACTAGCTCTATCGAGTAAACGATTTGCTAAGAGTTAAATGATTAATAAAAAACCTAAGAAGCAGTGAAATAGAAGACGAAATGCCGAACATGTCTTGAAATGTGATGATTGCTGAATACCACGAATGGAGCAGATTAGAAGATTACCAATGTAGAAGGTGGGCCTCCTTCGAGGGGAAAGACTAGCAGTAGCATTTTGCAAAAGATGGTCCATCATAAGAGTTATGTAAAAAGGGTGCGTTAAATATAGCAGGTGAACAAATGTCACATGGTTTATATATTTTATGCTACGGTTCTAAATGATTGTAAACTACTTCAACGTTACTACTGCTGCGATAACTGGCCAGTTGTGCGTGCGCGCGCGCGCGTGTGTGTGTGGGCGTACGTGCGTGCGTCCGCGCGTGCGTGCGTGTGAATGCTACGTCTGCATGTGTGCAGTGTATAATATTAATGTTCTGCTCTGCACGATAATTATTGTTAATGACCCGTCTCGCAGTGACCATCCTGCTCACAGGAATGACTCGTGCACATCTAGTTCCACGTCGCAGTATTCGTGTACCATCGAATCATTTTCATTAATGAACACGTACGCGTCGCTTTCTCTCGTGTGATTAGCGAGTTTTCAGCTTCTCTTCGGTAAATCAATGTTTTCTCGTATAGCGTTTCATGGCTTCGTCTGTAGATTGTTCTTTTGTGCATATCTAAAGTAACAGCATAATACGCAAAAACAATATACACACGCGCACGTACGCACGCACGCAGATATGCACGTTTGGACGCACGCACGAACGCACGCACGCACGCACGAACGCACGCACGCACACACACACACACACACGCACACGCACACGCACACGCACACCCACACACACACACACACACACACACACACACACACACACACACACACACACACACACACACACACACACACACACACACACAAACATCCGAATACACCATTTCAACAAAGCCCCCGAAACACACGACATATTACCACGTGACATGTTACTAAATACATGTCTTTAAATGGGACTGTCTCCGACACAGAAGACACCATAGTGCACATATCTTTAGTGATCCTGTCTTACCGTTTCGTATGTATAAATTAGTCGGTTGTCTGTTGCTAGAACCAGGTTGACATTTTGTTCATATTGCTATACAGGCAAAGCTGTACTAACCCACGCTAACTGCAAAGACGTCGCACTATACATGGGTCGTTGCGTACTGTATGATTACGTGGCTATTTACATATTCCAACAATGTTAGCAAATTAGCGGGGGCAGGGAAAACATCGCACATTTCCAGTTCATTATCCCACCTGAAATGATGAATTGCCAATATCTGGAAGTGGCGATACGACTCTGGGGAACACACGCACATAAAGCATCATTTAGAAAACCTGCCGCCTGATGCCATAACATCAACACGTGCTGCCGGGTATCAAGCCTGGTGTTGAGTCTACTGAACGGCTATTAAACCTGAATGGTGTATTAATTACTGAATTACGTAATGGTAGTTCATACCGGTCGTTGTCACGAGTAGGCCGCCCTCTTGAAAGTCATTAAATCGCCCCTTAGAAAAGAAGCAGCAGTTTATTAATGCTGATTACGTTAGGATAAGGCAATTGGGTTGTTGCAAAGCATATTAGTACGCTATTTAACGTTTCTCAGAGCCTTAACAAGTGATGTTGTACGTGGGCGAACCAAACAACGGCACGCCCACAATATGTAAAACAACAACTGTGTCTCAACATAGGGGAAACTCGGTTATAGGAACACTCTGGGCACCAGTAGCGAGGACAATAATTGTTACTGACAACATATCCTTAAAATATGACATATTGTGTCCAACTTAGGTTGAAACGACTGAGTTATTTTAACAGTTTAGAGTGTTCCTATTTAAGCATGACTATAACAAATAAAACAACCGGTTGACAATACAACAACTAGGAGGACTATCACGTATAAGGAGAAACAGCTAATTGTACCCCTGTACAAAGCAATAGTTAGACCACATTTGGAATATTGTATTCAAGCATGGAGGCCGTATCTTAAAAAAAGGACACAGACAAGCTAGAAAGAATAAAACGAAGAGCAACTATAATAATTCCAGAATTGAGAGACCTTAGTTACGAAAGCCGCTTATTACAACGTGGTTTGACAACACTAGAGACCAGGAAAATAAGAGGATACCAAATAGAAGTGTTTAAAACAGTGAACGGTTATGAGGATGTTGATAGGAATATGTTCTTCAAACTTAAAGAAGGCAGTAGAACCAGAGGACACAAAGCAGAATTTGTTAAGGAGCAGTGTAGGTTGGACATGAGAAAGTACTCTTTCTCACAGAGGGTGATAAATGAATGGAACAAACTGCCAAATGATTGTGTTAATGCTAGTAGTGTGAATATGTTAAAAAATAGAATTAACAGATATTTGATAAGGGCGGATGAGAACATTGTTGGACTCTCGATAAGCCAATGGCTTCCTTGTCTACTTGCCATTTGGAACTTGTTGTTTGGGATGGCAGTCTTGCTAAATCTTGTTAAATAAAAAGTATTGTGTGTAAACTAGGTAAGTAAGCACATACATATTGGATTTCCGAGACACCTGTTAGGACTAAAAAATTCGCCAAAGTGGTAAGTTTTCAATTAATGTATTGTATATTTCCGCTTGAGTAAATTATTGTTAACGCGTATAGCTGGATTAATTATTTATTCTTGACCATGCGTGCAAGTGTAGCAGTTAATATCAGTGCATACGCATAAATAGCTTTTTATAATATAATTTTAGCATAATGTATATATCCCTGTAAGCTGTGTGTGGTCACCTTGTCTTTTAAGATGTCTGGAGTTTTGTTGATGACATGTGGTAAATTATATTTCAGAAAACAAAATTCCTGTTGTGTTCTACATGTGTGTAATTTGTTGTGTTTACGCGTGAGATGATTGTGTATGTGTGTATTCTGGTTTATCGACCAGTTGTGTAAGTATGCTGATAATTGTTTATGCGTGAATTTATAATAAAATTGTAGTATCTCTATTTTAAGTAAGTCTTCAAACTTTAGAACAGAGAGGCTTTTAAACAGTGGTTCCGTATGTGAGTTGTACTTGGTTGCATATAGTATTATAATTGCTTTCTTCTGTAATTTTGTTATCATGTTACGCTGTTAGCCCCAGATCATTAGACAGTAATTTACGTGGGGTAATATTAATGAATTATATTGCACAATTCTGATACTTTAATAAGACATGCTGCAACTTGTTTATAATTCCTATTGTCCTAGAACACTTATTTGCTATTTTCTCAATATGTTTATGCCAATTTAAATGTGTGTCTAATATTAGACATAAGAAGTTAAAACGTTGGACTCTGTCAATGTTTACACCGTCAGTTGTTAGTGAAAGCACTATTACCTTTTTGTTTGGCATTTGAAAAATCATATATTTAGTGTTGTTGATATTTAATGATAATGTATATATTATTAGCCATTCTGCTATGTTGTGTAGTTCTGTATTAATTATATATCCAGTATCTGGATTGTTTGTACCATTTGTAAAGGACCTGAGCGTTAATATATATAATGGACAACAGAGTACATAGTATTGAACCTTTTGGGACCCCGTATTTATAGGTAAGACATTTGATTTTATGTCATACATTTTTACAAATTGCTGACGGTTTGTTAAGTAACTCTTTAATCTTAATTGTAATGCTGATGATTCCAACCCATAATGTTAAAATTTTTAAAGATGATTGTGTTGTCAAGTGTATCGAATGCTTTCGATAAATCAAGAAATATACTGATGGGTAACTAGTTGTTATTCAATTGTATAGTGACCCTATCGACTATTTCTAGAGCAGCATATTCAGTTGAATGGTGGGGTCTAAATCCTTATTGATTATCAGACAGTAGTTTTTTATTAGTAAAATACATGAGTAATTGGTTATTCATAATTCGTTCCAAGACTTTTGAAATAACAAGCAAAAGGGATACTGGTCTATAATTTGTGAATACCTTGGGACAATTTTTCTTAAATATAGTAATAACCTTTGTTACTTGTCAGGAAATTGTCCTGTGTTCAGCACTTGATTAATTAATAATGTTAAAGGTTTTACTATTTCTGGTTAAATTATTTTTTTTAATTTGCTGGATATTCCATAAAAACCATAGCTATTTTTATTTGGAAAGTTGTGGATTATTTGTGATACGGATTCCTCTTGTATTTCTGTAAATCTGAAACCATTTTTATTCTTGATTTTGAAAAAAAATGTAAAATTATTTGGATTTGTACATGGTATGGTTTCAGCAAGATTAGGGCCTTTTTCCATGGCAATATGGTTAAGTTCATTAGCTATGTCATTAATTGCTTTCTATATATTTGCTGCATTGAATTTATATTTGTCGAAAAGTTGTTCATAGTGTAATCTCTTTGCTTCAAGAATGTTCTTCTTAAGTACTACGTTTTATGTTTTTAGATTAATGCAACACGTGTTATATTCTGCAGAATCAGGATGTAACATTTTGAGTTGTTTATATAATTTATCTCTACTTTTATGGAATGTGACAACTTTAGTTGGCATGTGTTTATTTTTAGTCGTTTCTATTATTTGATGTATAAGATTATAATTTAAATTTGTATCAGCATAGGGCTCTTGCCCATTTTGTTATAAATGTCTGATGTATGAATGTCATGTTTAACTCTTAATAAGGCTTCATTAGTTTCCATGTGTATCTTAGTTGTTTTAGGATTTGATTGTTTGTTGTGTGATAAAACCCTATTTTATCATGAAGATAAAATAGGGTTGGTGATCTGAAAATTGCTTTATGAGTATAACTGCTCTGCTCTCTAGAATTGTTTTTGTTAATTTACAGAAAAGATTATCTATTAATGTACCGTGTCTTTCTGAAAAATCTAGTTGGTAGTGTGATTTGGGGATACTTACTGCGTGATGTAAGAAGATCAAAGAAATCAGCGCTCAATTAATTTTCATTTAATTTCAGCAAGTTTATGTTATAATCAACGGCAAATATTACATTGCATTGTATTTGGTCTAGAGATAATAGCATTGGTGAAAATTCTGTTATAAACTGTTCCAGGTTATCATTTAAATTCCTCGGAGGCCGATACATATATCCTATTTTTGCTGGTTTGGTCACACCGCCTTCACTTATTTTAATAAAAGTTCATAATTGTTTGAATCACTTCGTATGTATATTTTTTGCCTACTTATATGATTAATCCTCCCTTTTACTGGATGTTTTTCCCTGTGTAATGCAATTGTATCCGTCCAGCTGAATGTGTGAGAAATCGTCATTTTAGATATACAACTATCGTGTAGGCATATAACACTAAATTGAACAATTTAAGTTTTTATTTCCTCGACGAATGCCTCTAGTTCGCTAAATTTTGCATTAACAGATTGTATATTTGAGCTTATTACGCTGAAGCAATTTTTTTCTTCCTACATAATGCAATAAATGAATCCGACTCGAAATATGACGATAAACGAATAGTATTTAATTTATTTAATTCATTAATCTGATCTGCATTATCATCTAGGATATTATTTAAAAAGTTGTTCTTTAAGCGGCCAAAATACTGTAGAAATAATTCGTCATTTAGTGTTCATTGTTTGCTTATATGAACTGTGCAGCATGATATGCGTGTGGTGATTTCTCAAGACATTATATCTGTATACCTCATATGCATCGTTTGAAAATATTTCATGTTGATTGTGCGTATGTAGATTTGTGTTGTGACGTGGTAATGTTATGTAGATTTGTGTTGTGCCGTGGTAATGTTATGTAGATTTGTGTTGTGACGTGGTACTGTTATGCTCATGTGGGTGTTATTCGAATTTGATGTATTGTATATTGCAACAATGGAGACGTATACGGAGGTAAACATAACGGTAAAAGTTGTCTGTGTAACAGTTGTTTTCAATAAAGAAAAAATAATAAAAAAGGAAATATCATAGACATCGATCGAAAAGTCAATAATTAACTTTTTTGGGAGAATTAAGAGGAAAATGAAAAAGGAGAAATCCTGTTCTGGCCGGTCTGCCAGTTGTCATAGAAAATATACTAAACTCAGTTTACTGCAAGTGACTGGATAATCATCGCCGTTACAAAAGACGATAAGAACTCTCACTAGAAAATAAAATAGTAATAATAACAGCTTCGCTCTTTGGCTATTTGGCGATAATGTGGACGCTGTTATGTAATATTATAATAATGTTTAACCTCTGCCTCGTTTGCACAGGATGTTTGACATTCATTGCAATAAAACAATGCAAACCAAAAACAAACAAACTCATAATTATAGGATAATACAATAATATATTAGTAGCATAATATATTGTTACTAATATGGTGCAATCTCTGGCCTGTTAATCATTGTATCATATGCCACTTTGAATGTTCAGAGGCACAGTAGTAGCAACATTGAATGTTAAACGAATGTTTCAAAATAATTCTTGGAGCCGTTTAATATATATCCAAGTCATTGGTCTCCATAATGCCATTACACAAAATGTTGACAGTTGGCACTTGTAATGATTCAGTTTTGCCTGTGGCTCGTGTCCATGCGATGGCTGTAGGTCTGTGCGATGGGTGTAGGTCTGTGCGATGGCTGTAGGTCTGTGCGATGGCTGTAGGTCTGTGCGATGGGTGTAGGTCTGCATTTTGTCTTCACTCGTGCGTGATTGTTCAATGAATGCTCGAAGAATGATCAGTGGGCAGTGAACAAGGAATGTTCAGATCCATTTAATATATGTCCAAGTCTTTTGCAGATTGGATTTCTTTGATCATTCCGGCGTTTGTCTTTACGAGAACTCTCCCTGTATATGTCCTTACGAGAACTCTCCTTATATATGTCTTTACGAGAACTCTCCCTGTATATGTCCAGCAATCATTGATTTTGTTTTCTTTTTTGATGGATCTAGCTTTGTAAGCTAGTGATGCCCTCTTCGACGTCAGATCTTCGTTGATATATACTTGTTCGTCTCGGTGGTGTTGACTGTGGTTCTTCAGTTTGGTTCATGTGCATCTCTTACCGCCTCGCTGCGAAAACGCCCTATGATCGTGCGTCTGGGGGGGGGGGCGACCACGATCGTCAATCTTCTGGCCAGTACGATGGCTTCTTTCCATATCGGAGACACCTATGTTGTCAAATCCCTAGATCACTAGATCATTCGTGACCTCGTTTGTAGTTTCTGGGATGCCGGAGATGCGGAGGTTCGGACGACGCGTGAACTGCTCGCGTTTGTCCGCCTCCGCCTCCAAGGTTTCCACCTTCTCCTCCAACGTACGTATTTTTGTGATCAGGGCAGCAGTCACTATCTCCATGTTCTCGAGTAGCACGTTTAATTTGTGTGCAACAACTTCGGCGATTTGTTCAGCAAAGTTCGCGACGAAAGTTTCGTCTTTCAGAATATCCATTAGTTTGGCCGCGGTAGAGTCGTCGCTTGTAGAACTGCGCCACGTCGGCCCCATCGATTGTTGTTAGTTGTTTGGATGTGTGGAGTTGAACTTTGGACGAGCGGCTAGTCTTGGCAACGGGGATTGTGGAATCATTAGCCGGGTCGCTTAATTCGTGCGTTAAGCAAGTCCTAATTACGTTGACATTTAGGCCAGTAATGACGACGGTCAGGGGATTCCGTTTTTCGCAAATATCAGCTGACACACCATGAATCACAAACATTTGATCTTTCACTAAAGTGATGACGACTAGGACATTCTCCCCCAGGAAATCACAACGCGCTCTCGACAAAAAGTATACCAAGACATCAACACGCACATGCCTCATTAATGAGAACTCGACTTTATGGTGGTAATCTGAAAACAACAAATAAACAATGTTAGCAACGAACTATGCAAATATAATGTTCCGGTCTCTTTTCTATTATACATATATATATATACCCCTATATAAAACATATATGTTGGTATGCATGCATATATATATATATATATATATATATATATATATATATATATATATATATATATATATATATATATATATATATATATATATATATTTAAATGTATATATATATATATATATATATATATATATATATATATATATATAATGTGTGTGTGCATGCGTGCGTGCGTGTGTGTGTGTTTGTGTGTACGTGCGTGTGTGTGTGCTTGTGATCGACGCCATATCCGGTTTCCAGGCGCGTTGAACAGCCAGAAGCCAAATAAGTGCAACTAACAATTCATTTCACACGATGCAACACTTTTAATCTAATTAACTTTCTTCTGCAAAAAAACCTGATATCCGTGACACGACGTGTTAGAAAACGGACTCTGATTGCAAAACATCCGTGGTCTGACGATGTGCGCCATCTCGTGTAACATGGCAATATTGATTAAAGCCATAAAAGCAGTGCGCTGACGTAACGTTACTGTGCGAGCTGATGGGCAATCTTGTAGGTGTTAAATGCGTGACGAGGGTGGACTTTCATAGGCGGCCCTGGTCAGGATTGTATGTTCGTCTCCTGTCTGACACGACTACCCGTGCGTGCAGAAATAGTGCCAGTGTAGCGCGGTACTGGCGCCTCAGGCTGAATTGGAGGGCCCCCGCGTAAAATCCGGGATGCATGCCTATGTGACGTCTGCAGAACGGCTATCCGCACCTACGCGTGGAAATGAAGGTTTTCGTAAAATGTTAATTTCACTTATACACCCTCCATTGGAAAATAGTGTCGGAGACAAAGATGGATCACAGGAAACTCGTAACAATAACGAAACTGTTCGCAGAAGCCATTCTTATTTATTCTTATTTGCAATGTTTGAAATAAACCTATTTGTATATAGATCATAGAGCAAGAATTTGTGTTTTATTTAGTTCCCACTTAATATAATTGATATTTTACATAATCAGTCACGGATATGCAAGTCTTCAGATTGAAAAGTGTATAAACTTCAAGTGTGTTTACCGGCGACGGTCAGACGATTCTCACTCGGTGGCGGGCCCGTTTCTTCTTAACATACTCTCGCATTCCGCGTGATTTCTGGGAAATGTAAGCGTGGGGATTAATGCGCATAACCCAATTGCACACATGGTCTCCGAGAACGTTCGACGCAGCACAAAGTAGTTTCTTTTTAAGGCTCAACAATGCTCTACATTTTGGACGATGACATAAATGTGTTAGCCACTAAATATTGGATAAGGAGTATAATTTGTTAAAAGCGTTCGTTCGCTCAGTTGTGGTGGCAAGTTTACAATCTGCGTGGTGACATTCCCTAATCTCTCTTAAAGTCAACTCAGTTTATGGACTTAACGTTTCCCCGGGGTAATTAATGATGGTTGAATTATATATGTAATAACAGTTACGGTTGTGCGTATCATCAAACATGCAAGCATATGGCATCTCCAACAATGCACGGTTTGACAGCAAAACGTCTGGGTTTTTACATTAAGGTAGGACTATGAAAACAACATTATACAACTTTCTGTGCACATGAAAGCTCTTTCAAAATTACACTAACGGTAACATTTGATATTCCGATTGGCCTAGTTTCATTGGACAACATTTGCGAAATTCTAAGAAATCTGAATTAACGCAAAGCCACTGAACCAGTTTGCTTCCGTAAGAAATGCTATTTCAAATATATCTAGCACTTGTCAGGGTATATCTTCGACTGATCGATAGATCGTACGATAACCAGCTTATTATTGGCGAATTATCGCGATATTGGACATCCCACTAATGCAATTTCATTAGATTGTCCGAACGTTTTGGCAGCTTGATTGATCGAGTACTTTCTGAGTAGTTGTATTCAGAATGCAATATTGATGGCCAATTTTTCCATTCCCATCCGTTTCGCCTTTCTTTTTCATTCCTTATTTCAATTTATGTTTCGTTGAATATGTTGAACCTATGCATATGATTTGGGTTTATCCTGAAAAACATATATGGTTTCATTAACAACAGTATCTTCGCGGACGAACGTTATTTACTTACAAATGTTCGTCATAAAATTATTCCGTGGCATTCTAATATTATTTTGATGAAAACTTCAATAATAGGATATTTACTGCAAAATGATCTGTAATATAGAGTAACCCGGTTCAAGTAAAATATAACTGCACTCTGAATGCAGGAACTTTATCCACGGCATTGTATATCAGTGTATTAAGGTACAAAAGGTGCATATAAACATGTAAGATGATTATACGTTGGGGCAGCCGCATTGCTCTTATCACGAAATATACTATTACGCATCGTCATTCGTTCAGATACACAGGCATAAATATACTCCAGACAAAATCTGGAAAAGCATGTCATTCAAGCATCAACGTTATGAATATGGCTAACTTAGCTATTTTAGATAATTATGCTTTTATGTAATTTATGTTTGCTATGTATTTAGAGTTAGATATTGTAATGATTTCATTTCCACCAAATCAGTCATTATGACAACAAGTCATGGATTTACGAAATTTCAAGATACACAACATCGCCATAAAAATATACATCTACTCCTTAGAACTTGGTGCTGTCAGTCAATATCTCTCGAAATTGCGACGTAATACAACGTCTAACGACGCCTTGCCAGTACATGGACAATCGAAGAAAAGACACATGTGCGTAATGTTCCATGTTAACCATGCAACCGGAAACTCACACGTAATTATCCGCGTAGCGTTGCGTACAGTTGTACGTAACGACTACACAGGGTAATTCGACTGTTCGTAGAAAGGGGAAAAGCAGGGTGAATTTCGAAAAACCAAAACTGAGACGACCTGACCGAAAGTTTCGGCGTCCGAAATGCAAAGCGTGTAGCAGTTGCATAGCATCCAAACGTATATACTCACGGTGAATTAAATTAAGATTATACATGGATACTACAGTTATTTACAAATGTTTTACAACCGTATAACAATTAACGTGTTACTAAATTTGGAGAAGCGGTTTTTTTGTAATTTAAAGGTTATTGATACGTTTATAGATGTTTTGGTCAAACCAATTACAAGTAAATCTTTAAAGCATTTATCTGTGCCACTCTTAAGTATAGCACCGTTATTCTATCACCGTATTCTCTTTAGAGCATTTATCTGTGCCACTCTTGAATATTGCACCGTTGTTCTATAACCGTATTCTCTAAAGGCTGTTGTGTTTAGACATGCAATGTTATATTGTATTCATATTTACACTGGCTACAATGTGTTGGGTTATTTTGATTTGATTTCTTACCACGCTGACAGGAATTCTATTGTCACTTGACTTCCTACCTGGAGTATGGTGAGCAGGTGAGAGCAGGTTTAAACGCATACGCCATTATCTTGCAAAGCCGCAACCTGAAGCGACGAGCCTCATAAGTGACGTATCCTACTACACGAGTCTATCGTCTCTTGGAAACCGCAGCAAAGTATAGACCACCGGAAACTTGATCGATGATAATAGCTGTAGCCGGATTCCAACTGCTGCTTTTTCGAAGCTTGGCCAATTTCGTTAACTCTACGTTGATACATTTTACTCGGTTATATAAACGCGTACCTTGCTATATATGGGCAACGGTGGCAGTGTGTGATGGAATAACTTTCGCTCAGTACTTACTGCGTGGCTGAATATTTCACGAAAATGTTAAGTTGCTGTTTCATTGAACAAGACAAGAGTTGGAGTGTAGAGAACTTAGGCCGTGTTCACATGCAACGTTAATCCGCAATAGGATGCGGATCCCAATTCTGGTAGCGCAATGTGAACACCCTTAATCCGCATTTAGCTACCCGAATTCTAATGCGGGAAAACAGGTGAATTAGAATTGATTCGGCGATGGCGGCGCTGCTGCATGACAGAGGGCCGTAGTCTCGCGATGTATGAGTGCATATGAGCCGCACACCACGCCCTCTGGTGCATTAATTCGGTTGGCGATTAATCCGGCTTAACTCGGTGTATGTGAACAGAGCGAATTTGTTGATCCGCGTCGTAATTCGGCTGAAAATTAGATGTGAACACGGCCTTAGATATGTCGTAGTAGAGAACAATGTAACTGTTATTAAAGAGTCGTACCTTTTACTTCAAAGTCAAGACTGCACAACGCGTAGAACTACGATTAGCATATTCCCATTACCACAGCGAAAGACAGAAGTGGTTAAACCCATGAAACATTGCCATCATTATCCCGTCAGTGTCAGAGCCCTGATAGCACGCAATGTATGCGTTGATAGATTATACTGACACGTCTTTAAAAAAACAGAAACTAACAAAAACGTTTTAGCAATGCGGAAGTCGACTTCATCAGAAAGGATTAATTCTCAAAATAACGACGATAGTGCGTGAGTTGTTATAATTGAGAAGCAGGTAGCTTAAACTTATTGTCTTCTCTCATAAATAAACATCACAGTACTATTGTTTCCCATCCACAGGGCTACGGCAGTAAGCTTCCTGCTTATGCGTGTAGATAACTAACAATGTCTTACTATTTTGTGGACATTGTCACTGGTGAATTTCGCTATTTTATATTTGGGAACATTTACAACGCTGAATCTTGCTGTGTTTACAATGTGCATCAACCCATTTGAAATGTATTGTTATCGAAGCAGGATGTGGATATCTTGGACTTCAGAGAAAGACAAGCAAATGCGGAAGTCGACTTCATCACAAAGGATTAATTCTTAAAATAACGACAATATTGCATGTCTTGGGATAATTTTGCAGCAGGTAGCTGTAAAAAAATGCTTAATATCCTCTCTCATAAATATACAGCATAACACTATTGTTCCGAGGTTAATTTGTAACAACGAATACAAATCACCATGACAGCGCCGAGCCAAGGCAATGCCATGCAATGTGTCACTGTATTGGCCGTGAATGCATTCAAGAGGTGGGACATTTTAAAGAGTATGGAGCTGCTCCCAGTTTGACAACTGAGAAATGTGAACGTGTTCAAAAAGAGAACACATTGTTCGCCACCCGGAGGTTGTCGCTCTGGAGGGCAATCTCGTTAACTCTTGTTGAATCTTGATAATAATATAATAATAATAATGTTTTATTTCAGGCAAGAGCCCATAATATTATAAATACATACAGGTTTAAAAAAACATACATATTCACACATGATGAACAATAGAGGTACATGTAGTGAGAACAATATATATATATCTAAATATACATACATGACGTGTAGTAAAATATATATTTATATAAGATAAGTAAGGATAAAAAAATATATTTGTATAAAAGTACAAACATCATGAATTAAACGCATACAATTGATCAATCCAATGTTTAATCAATGGACTTTGATAATAAATAAAAGTGTGAAGATAATTCACAAAAAGTATATTGTCGGATTTTTCCAACCGGCATAAAAGGCTAAAAATTGCTGAGCGAATACGTTCATTAAAGGATTTAACATAATTAGTAGCGAACATATGGCTTGCAGTACAGCGGGGTGACAGGTTGTGTATAATTCTAAAACTGTTGTTATAAGCGACAGTAATACCTTTCAGACTTTTTTTAAATTACACCAAAGACTTGAGGTGTACATTGAACCACAGTATGAATTAAATAAAGTTGTTTTAATGGAATTGTTGCATAAGTAAAATTTTCGGGCTAAAGCATTTGCCTGAGCATAGATACATCTTTTCTGCCTGGCAATATCGTCATCATCAGTAAGATTATTGTTTATAATATGGCCAAAGTATTTACATTTCTCAGTGTAAGGTAATGTATGGTTATTGATAACAACAGGATGAATATTTTTCTTGTCCCTAGGTTTGTTATCAATAACCATACAGACAGATTTTTTGGCATTGTCCGTTATATCAAACATATTGCTATACTTGGCACAACAATCGGTGAGTTTTCTCAACCCCGCAACACTAGGTGAAAAAACACAAAGGTCATCGGCATACATCATATGATTCATTATGGTTCCTGCGTAAAGACAGCCAATTTGTAATTTATTCAAATTTACACTTAAATCATCCATGTAATTGACTTAAGCGACGACTGTGTAATGTTTATGAAAACTGCTTTGTTGAAACGAAACCACTACCAAAGATACATTCATGCACTGTGACGTGATCGTGATATTTGTTTATATACAGTGGTATCCGCGTAATATATACATTCCGGGTCTGATCAGTATCATTCTATTAAGCGGCATTCACTCTAGCGCTACATTATAACATGTCGGGGATAAGGAATGATTCCAACCCAGCTGATATAGTTGATTCTACTAAGTAGTTGATTCTGTTATCCGCAGTACTGCTAAATGTCCCTCTTCAATTACGTTTTTTCCCCATTTAATTAAAGTACCTCATTTGAAGAGCTATGGGGCTCAGGTGTGAAAATGCGAATGAAACAAATCAACACTCTTGTACGACAAGGTGTTATGGACGTGCATCGGAGATAGTTGTAGCATGTGTGATAGTTGTAGCATGTGTGATAGTTGTAGCATGTGTAGCATGTTTCAATGACATCGCAGCGTGAAGATGAACGATCAATGGCCACGAAAATGCCATTATATTTCTCATTCACAACAGTCATGATAACGGCACGGGACTTCCGATTTGAGTACGCAGATAACTTCCACAACACTTCACATATCCACTGCTGTCTGTAGCCAGGCACTAATTTATACAGCTGAGTGAACGGAGGCAATGTGGCGTGAACGAAATTGCCCAAGGTTTAAAGCGGCAACAAGAAGAAACGAACCCTGGTTCTCTCCACTGAGTGTCCGATGTTTTAACCTCTTCGCCACCGCCCCCCCAAAAAAAAACTCAGAACCACCGAAGTCCGATATGATTCCGATTTTCACTTGTGGTGGCCATGTTATCATATTAGTCACATGACTCAAAACACATACATTGTCAATGAAGGAAATGTGCAATCCTTCGAAAGTATTGTTTGATGCTGTGTACATCAAGACAGAAACGTGTTAGACAGCGCTGCTCAGGATCGATGGAGAACCACAGAATGGACAGCACTTGGCCATGCGAAATATCGAGATGAAACCTCTTTTCTTATTGAAATACTAGGATTTGGTACGAAACCAGAATGTCTGCGTCTAACTTTTCGCACATAACCTTTCTCACATATTCCAGTCTGACCACAATAGCGCTCGTTTGGATTATTGTCACGTTTGGATTTCTTTGTAAATGTCATTCGGCCTGTGTCAGTATTGGCAGCAAGCGAACATAGCCCCGTGTGGAGCCAACGGTAAATGGCAATCGCCATTGGAGACAATAGACGCAATTGAATTACCGTTTGCACATGTATTTTCACCTGAGAGCTTTCTCGGGCGATATCCAGAGAGAGATAATTGAAAGAGCAACTCGTTTGTGCACCCGTTCAGGCTAATCTTTATGTAGATCGGCTAGTGCGCGAGATGCATTCTGGGAAGTACAGGGGTCATCATTTCAAACAATGCACACGTAATTATGGGTAAATTTTGGATATTATTTCCCATTGTTGTAAAAGCCAAAGGGCTGCAGCCAGATTTTACTGTCTCCAGAGGGGCATCATTCGTGACATGCCATTCGTAAAAATTAAATATTCTTCTTCGAAGTATAAATTCAAACATACCATTTGACTTAAGCGACGACTGCGTAAGTGATTGGTTTCCAAGAATATTGTGACTTGGAAATTTGTTTTTAAGATGTTGTTGGCTCGCGTGTTAAACAAGTCAAGTAGAATATGAAAATAACTGTCATGTGTGTAAAAATAGAAATAATAAAAATGCTTGCATGACAAACTAAAAAACGTTCATGCGACAGCGGCAAACGCCAAAACGTATGAATAAAGATAATTGTTAGCACACAAATAACTTTTATTAATATTCGATTAGTCATATGACGATTAAGGAGATGCTGGTGTCACGCACATTGCACATTTTCAATATATGTATTATATTACTCTGTCGATATGGAAATTCGTAATTTTTGTTGGAGATGTTCACAAGCATGACCAGTTTTAATGATTGGGGTATTCTTCATGTTTCTATTTTCGTTGACAAAATTGCAGCCATCTATTTATCAACATATCTGTTGACGTCGTTAGTGGCAAATGTATTTTAAAGACATTGTTGTAAAAAATATATTACATTACAAGCACAATCAAACAACTGATTGTGTGCCAACACAGCAGGCTGCTGCTGCTGCTGCTGCTGCTGCTGCTGCTGCTGCTGCTGCTGCTGCTGCTGCTGCTGCTGCTGCTGCTGCTGCTGCTGCTGCTGCTGCTGCTGCTGCTGCTGCTGCTGCTGCTGCTGCTGCTGCTGCTGCTGCTGCTGCTGCTGCTGCTGCTGCTGCTGCTGCTGCTGCTGCTGCTGCACAAATAATAATTAAAAGATGCATCAGCCGAGCGTATCCGTGGTGTATCCAGCAATGTATCATTTTCTTAAATGGGCAAAACTCGGCAACGATAAGATCCCATCCAATACTACGTCAGAGATGACAATAATGTCACGTTGATCACCACGGGCTGAATCACGAACCATGTTCAAACGTAGGATGATTTAATGGTGCACGGAGCCACTAAGCGCTAAGAGACACCTCCTAATTGGCCTTGCCTCGGCAGATGGTCTTATTAGAAGAAACACTAACACGTACTTTATTGCTAGAGTAACAAATCAACCAACATATTAAGGATCCACTGAACAGTATCTGCATTGCACTGTTAGTTATTAGTACTAGACACACATATAATTTTCTCTACGACGGTTGGTCAGGTTTCATTTCCTGGTTTCCTATTATCAGCAGCTTTCGACATTGACGCTTTGCACACATTATTATTATTATTATTATTATTATTAAAATCAGTGGTTCATATGAGACTAACGGAAATAATTTTTATGTTTTCTTACGATTGCAGGAAATATAATACATTCGACGATCTGCGCAAATTCAAAAGAGTTTTTCATGTAGGAGCTGACAGTGATCAACGCACTAACAGTAGCAAAATGAAATTTCGACCTCGCACACATCGTTTTGTAATCCAATCCAATTCAAGGAAAACAACCACGGACATGTTTAATGCATTTCTCTGACATCTGCGGCTCCTAATTCGTCATCTGGTGGATCGGATTTTAGTTCAATATAATACATGTAATCTGTTTAGAGGCCAAACTGAGTTTGGATGACGGATTTAGGTACAATAGATACTATCTTTCCGAGAGAGCCAGGTAGAGGACATAACATTTTGCAACTTAACACAAGTTTTAAATACGCGTAATAGATTTCCAATGTTGTTTAAATGAAAGGAATTGTAAATAATGCATATGAAGCTACACATAGACTTTACTTACCCAAGATCTTCGCTTTCTCCGAAACTAGCGCGCCATTTTGGAACTTCTAACTTGAAAACACTGGGATTGTGGACGTTTACGGAGTATGAGTTAAAGATGGCATTATTGTTTATTTGAGGTATTACTTCACAGTGGACATAGCTAGCTATTATACTAGCTATTGGCTATTTAGCTTAGCCATTAACTATTTTATTCTTTTGTTTATTTTATCTACAGCATTTAACACGATCGGTGTTGAGGCGTATCGTAATAACTCGTCTTTTATTTTCGATATGTCTTGGGGAGAGAGAAAAAAACGGAGAGTGACACTTGTTATAGTGAAAAGAAATAAAAAAGTATGTTGGAACGTCATGCTATGATTTTTTTCAAGCGGTTGCTGAATTTAGCGCCGTGTTCAAAGCATTATAGCTTACCGTTGACATCGAATACCGATCAATCACCTGTCACGCATGAGCGCGGACGATCTAAGTCGTGGTAAAATCCGTGACCGTAACGTTCGCATAGTCAAGTAGCGATAACAATATAAAATATCCATAGCAACGGCACGCTTCATTCAGACTGTGTTAACGCTGCTGTTCCTGGAATTATTTAAAATGGAATACGAAACATTGATCAGTTCTGTGATCCAATACAACATGCACGTCCACTTGCTTCAACTCGTTAAGCGCACAAAATTATCAATTTATACATGAGACACACCACATTGCATGTATACGTGGTCGTTATTAGAAGTTGTTGCTCTCCTCTGTATCCTTGAAGTCCGAGGTGAAGATGATACCGTTAGCGGTCCACCTTGAGCTAAACGCAGATTTCAAGATGGCGTCCAAGATGGCGACAACCCGTTGATTAACTATATAACTTCTGAACCACTTATGCTAGAGGGTAGAAGTTGGTGTATAGGGTAAGGTTTTCCATGTAACGTCACTAAAGCATTCTAGAGTCATCAGAACCTCCAATTATTTCATGTTCGACTCCAATCAGGTGCGAAGCCGCATGAAAAGTTAGAGTAGAGTAAATAGATAGCCACGGTGCTGTCGTACTTGATTGAAACATAAGCTTGAAGCCATTGTTGTAACATGTCTTAGTGATCTATCGCGTGTGATCTGCTTTCGAGATAAAGCTTACCGCATTCTGAACAAGAAATGGCATGCGCAAAAGAGCAGTCTTTGGCAATTACGACAAGATTCCGTTGTAGTGCTATAAAAACGAGCCACACCGGGGTTGACATCTGTGGTGTTCGAGCTCCTCCCTCTTCCTGAAACTCTCTGCATGCTGAAGATGAGCGGCGCCAACCTGGACAACTTCTCCCTTCTCATCCGCTTGAGCTGGCCTCATGCAGACAGCCAACAACACTGGGGATGAGAAGGCCAGCATTGACGAGGAGAGGCTGATTGTCACAACATCCCTGGATGTTTCCAATCCTGTGCTTGGTGTCGCTACCGAATCTCACATCCTGGTAATGGTGATGAACCAGGCCAGTGACTCACACAGCGGTGCGTACATGACACCCAGGGGAAAATCCAAAAACTTCTTGTGGTTGTAAGAGTCATTGTGAGAAGGCGTGTTGGTGTGTAAACACGGATGTACTGCACTGCCCTCTGCTCACCCTGCAGTGGACAATAATCTTCCAAAAGATAGACACAGGATGAATCTGCTGAAACCTGGACACGGTGGGGTTGATGGTAAAGCTTTAAACAATTGGTATTTAATACGCAGTAGTGTGAATGTCTTGATAGCATAGCATCTTGTTGAGACAGGTTGGCTATACTAGTACGTGACGCTGAACTGAATGTTATGCTATTCACTGTTATAACTAATATGATGGGAATTTAATCTTGTATTCGCTTTTTCCTTAATATTTGCCCTGTTTAGAGTAAAAAACGAAATAAGTGCATGCTCTGGTGCCTGTAGAATGTTTTAATGGTGTTACTTGGATATATCATGGTACAAAAACCTACATTAGACACTAACATTTGCCTTTTAGCATAAGTGGTTCAGAAGTTATATAGTTAATCAAAATGTTGCCGCGATATTGGACGCTATCTTGAATTCTGTATTTAACTCAATGCGGATTCAAGGGGATTTTTAGTACGTTAGTCCAGACCCTTTCAGGGATCTGTGTTTCAAAAAACAGCTTTTTGTATTGAACTTTTAGGTTTACGTTATCGGACGTGCTCATAGTGCATCGGAACGCTGCCGCGACGCTTTATTATCGCCCGTCTCGATGCCCAGCTCTACGTGGTTGACCATTTGCTCAAGGTCATCCCACCTTATGCAACAGCTGGAGCTCTCACGTCATGGATTTTTGACGACATGTTCTCATGTTGACGTGTAATATAAAATAGATCTTTAATCCTCTTCTTTTCCGGGTACTGTATCTGGTGACGTTGGCGGTATGTACCTTCGATACAGTTATGTCCTTGGTAGCAGACAACAGTTGGTAGACACTCACTGGTCAAGTAGATATTGATCTAATGGTCACTTCTTCGTTAGATTAAACATTACTCTCCCCACGTTTCAGATTCATTCCGTTAAAAATCGAACCTAGTATCGACTACGACATACTAGCTCGTCTGTTTTGGTGACGTCATCAAACTAATAAATTATTTTTGAGCGGATCCGACTAAAATGTAAAAAATTGCTCAGTCGTTTTATATATATATATATATTATACTATTTCACAGTTCACAGTTTCGCAAATTTCTCGATCTATTCTAATGATAAAATTATATTCTTGTGATAATTTTAACAAAACTAAGCACTCTTTTATTTCGACTATTCAAACACTACACAATTAAACATTAACGATCCTGATTCGCGATATGCTAAATCAATTGAGGATGGAGTTTTAAACCATTGATATATTTCCCTCTTTTGCTGCCTCTCGTCTTGTGGGCTCCTGTTTTTGTTCAATCTGATCTGACTCGATTCTCATTACGTGTGATAAATATTGACATTTAAACTAACAGAAAAAACCCAGAAAAAGACGAACTACTCTCCCCTAGTAATACAGATTGCCGATGCCACACCATGGATATTATTTGGCTCAACAGTGTTGCTTACGGAACGTTTGCAGAGAACACGTGATTCCTGGAACGTGGACGTGACACAGTTATCGATTCGATCCCAGACGTTTGATTATGAACATTTTATTTTTCAGTAAATCCGTACCTGGAATCTGTGTTTCTGTCAACGATGTCAAGCCAGGGTTTAAACTAGCACACCATGTTTTAACTGGAATATCACCGGACCATCCAGTTTTCGTGACACATTTTCAAGACAATTACGTGACATTTGCGAAAGGCTATGCTTATTCGATTGATGCCACATCATAATAATGCTTCAGAAAATAAGAACGCTAATTTCTCGGAAATGCATTTTCCCACCATTCAAAGCGTAGGCCTAAACGTCGAGGCGTGTTGTGTTGTTCGGCGTCTTACCTCCGGGAATATGTTGACATTATACAAGTGTATAAGCTTCATTGATCAGCAGTGAAAACGCGGAGAGCGGAATGCATCGATGAGAGTACATAATTAAACACTGACTGTTGTTACTCTGTGTTGTTGCACGGTGCATTAGGCGATCACAACGAGTTAGCGAAAATGGCATTACCAGCATGTTGTCGGTGCGAAGAACCGTTCACCAGGCACATACCGGGGAGAAAATGAATAAACACTATTTTGTTAAAACATTAAAGGCAAAGGGAATAACGAAAAATGATGTTCAGAATAATTTATCCATCATAAACCGAGTGGCCTGTTTCTAGCGCACGAGCATCGCATTTTGTGTCGCATTTCCACTTGCACTTACATTTATGTTTACCAACTACTGTGATAAAAGCCAGTCTTTATGTATAAATGGTAAATAAAAATATTATGACCAAAGTATCGTGTCAAAGGTAAATATATGTATTATTATTATCTGCAAATATTATTGTACGCGAACGTTATTGCATCCATTACTGATAAGCTGCTGACTATTATGCACTAAAATGTGGTAATGCCACGGCACGGTACTGGGCCAAATACTAATTAATACAGTTAGCATTTAAAATGACCAGTACTTGTTCTTGAACAGATGTTTTAATATCAAATACGTTTCAAATACAACCAACTACTATACGCTCGAATGACATTTATAAAACATAAAATGATATTTAATTGTGTATGTTTTTGTTATCCAGTTTGAATCAGGGTTTTATATTCCCAGCTGTACTGTACCTGCACCCAGCACGCTGTGTCACATTTAGCGGAATTGGCACATTCGCTGTCCTAATTACACTTTAATCTGGATAAAAGCCGTGCTGGACGTTGAACAAAAACGGTCAAATAAAGTGACAATTATTGATTTTGTGAATGTGTTGTAGCTTGCATGTTAGGTGGACAGCAAATTTTTTTAAAAAAACCCACTTTTTTTGGGTCTGCACATCTACTCGTAGTGTCTTTACTAACACTTGCTACTGTACATTTCCACGTTATTTTCATTGTATGGTTGACGCAACATTTAAGGGAAACACCATCGACACTGTGATAATGTTATTGACCACAACATATTTATTTCCCTGTCTCTGTCTCTGTCTCTGTCTCTGTCTGTCTGTCTGTCTGTCTCTCTCTCTCTCTCTCTCTCTCTCTCTCTCTCTCTCTCTCTCTCTCTCTCTCTCTCTCTCTCTCTCTCTCTCTCTCTCTCTCTCTCTCTCTCTCTCTCTCTCTCTCTCTCTCTCTCTCTCTCTCTCTCTCTCTCTCTCTCTCTCTCTCTCTCTCTCTCTCTCTCTCTCTCTCTCTCTCTCTCTCTCTCTCTCTCTCTCTCTCTCTCTCTCTCTCTCTCTCTCTCTCTCTCTCTCTCTCTCTCTTTCCATCCCACTCCCACGTCCTGCCCACCTCAAACTAATTAACTCCTTTGTTGTCTCCGCCCCATTCGTCTTCTCCTTTCTACGTTGATGACGTGGTTCAGCCGTCACCAGTACATGTGTTGTAAATATCTGCCGTCAAAACGTGTGTGTTTATTTGTTTGGATTTGTTCAGCTTTCCGAGCCACACAAAACAAGATAACTGCCACGTTGCATACATTCAGCTTAATTCTTGTGGAAATGTTTCGGCTGTGCCAAAGCAGTTTATCCAATGCATTAAATGCAACTCCTGTAGTCTTGCATCTTGTCCACTTTCGTTCATATCTTCCGCTTCACGTCCAAGGATACATTCCCGATCTAATGTGTACGAAATTACTGTTTTAAGTTTATCTAATATTCGGCCAGTTGAGCTATCATTTGGTTTGCTCTGCCACCAATGTAGTCTTCATTTTGTCTTCACTGCTGCCAATATAGTTTTTTTAGTGTATATTCTGCTGCAAGTATGGTTTTTGTTTTGTAATAGTAGAGTCACAGCTTTGAAGCACATTACCACAATAATACGACAGCGATCTTAGCACCGGGCGGCGCGTGACGACAGGTAGAGCTATTGATTATAAATAAACGATGTTGGCTTATGAACAGAGCTGTGATAAAATAGACAGCGCTCCTTGGAAAATGCGATTCGGTCGATTTGTAAACTGCTATGAAGGATTTATATTTTATTCCCAGGTGTAGTGCTGTTTTTCGTAACTGACAAATTGGTACATCGTTTCTGAGATATATAATAGTTGTGGCGTGACAGCATGGCTGACACGTTTGGTACGCAACCAAACGTACGGCGGACGGGCGGGCGGACGGGCGGACGGGCGGGCGGGCGGGCGGGCGGGCGGGCGGGCGGGCGGGCGGGCGGGCGGGCGGGCGGGCGGGCGGGCGGGCGGGCGGGCGGGCGGGCGGGCGGGCGGGCGGGCGGGCGGGCGGGCGGGCGGGCGGGCGGGCGGGCGGGCGGGCGGGCGGGCGGGCGGGCGGGCGGGCGGGCGGGCGGGCGGGCGGCGGGCGGGCGGGCGGGCGGGCGGGCGGGCGGGCGGGCGGGCGGGCGGGCGGGCGGGCGGGCGGGCGGGCGGGCGGGCGGGCGGGCGGGCGGGCGGGCGGGCGGGCGGGCGGGCGGGCGGGCGGGCGGGCGGGCGGGCGGGCGGGCGGGCGGGCGGGCGGGCGGGCGGGCGGGCGGGCGGGCGGGCGGGCGGGCGGGCGGGCGGGCGGGCGGGCGGGCGGGCGGGCGGGCGGGCGGGCGGGCGGGCGGGCGGGCGGGCGGGCGGGCGGGCGGGCGGGCGGGCGGGCGGGCGGGCGGGCGGGCGGGCGGGCGGGCGGGCGGGCGGGCGGGCGGGCGGGCGGGCGGGCGGGCGGGCGGGCGGGCGGGCGGGCGGGCGGGCGGGCGGGCGGGCGGGCGGGCGGCTATATACAATGAAAATATATATTCAGATTTAGTTTTGTGACTAACTGTCCCGTGACACAATATCCGAATTCCAACTGGGCTGGCAAGACGGTTATGAACACAGGGACAACATGATTTAGGAAGTCACGCAATCCTAATAAACAATATTGTGTTATCAAGAGGATATAAGTTTAATGATACAGCCGCACGTAGCTTAACATGCCACTGACACGTGTTTATACGTATGCACCACGACAGGTTACTGACTGAAAGATGAAGGCAAAGGACAGCGCTAAAAATAACTGAAAATCAAATCAATTCCAGTTAAAAACACTTCCTGACCAATGGCCTTGCGAACCATGACGGTTTTAGCCGATAGCGTGCACACTACTGAAACTGATTTCACACGAAAAACCAACACCATGTACAAAACATCCTTAATTCTTGTTGCTTCCTTTCCGGAGTAGATTACGACTGCTTGACCGCACTTATAACATGCACAGGAATTGATTGAGTTCAATTTCTTGCTCAACATCCTAATCAATTACCGTGGTCATTACAGTTGGTCAATGCAGTTGTAGTCACCGAAATTTGTTTCACTTAATTTCGATTAGATAACTAAATTCATCTCATCTTTAATACATACCCATACATATAAACGTACATTGATGTATGTTTGTTATTTAGCAGACATTTTACGCAACATGACTTTTGCTAAAAAATCTCACATTTCATTATGGCAACCTGACATTCTATCACGTACTTGTAATCTAGGTTCACAGGTGTAGGTCACGTGTCCTGGCTTGGTGCTGAGCAATTTTACCAGAACGATGGTTCAGATAAGTGGGCGAAAAAACTCTTTCATAAACTTAGACAAACCAGATAATTTTTGAAGGAGGATGTCATACTGTGTATTCGTTGGCGTCCACACTACAAGTATTAATGAACATTCCAGGGTTCAGCCCACAGTTACTTTTCTCATTGGTGGCCATGTTAACGTTTTCCATGATTATAAGAAAACGTGACCGTCAAAATTTCTAAAAGTATTTGCCAGCCGCTGTCATCATCCGACTGAAATGCTGGTCGAGTTTTGTCAAAATTATACATTTCTAACTCTTGTAATATGCCTGTATGTGCGATAACCGTCAATGTTGACCAATATTAACACAAATTAAAGCGCACGCGTGTCTAGTGGCCAAACAAAGTCATAAATATCCTTCCGCCTGTTAAAATCATCTAAAAATCCACCATTTCACTCTCAACAGTTTGCACCAGCAAACTTGGTAATGTCCCTGCACAAATGTTCTTATATCAGATCGTATGAACTTTTTAAAACTTCCTATATCCAAACCTTCCATGCCCATCATTCATAACGCACCAGGAAGTCTAACTGAGGCATAATCTCTCTATCCGTACAAATGTGCGCAGCTTTCATACATGTAACGACATATTATAATAGCAATTCCATCGCGATATTTAACGGCGTCGTTTCGGGAAGCGTCTCGCTAGCCCTCGAGATTTATGTCATATTCCACTACGTCATCGCGCAGTCGTTTAACTCGGCCAACATGGTCGCTATACATCAGACGCTTCATTGCCATCGATATTCCGACAGAAGTTCTGTTGTGAAGCGTCCCCAGGAGGCTATTTAATCTTCCAGTAGACAGCGTGCATAAACAGAGCTTCAGTCGCGTACTCTCAGTGTCTGCTGTCTGGACGCTGAACGATATCCCATTAAATTGTTTGTTCAGTGGAGCGAAACTGTACCATTTGCCTATCTCTCGTTCCGCAGATTGTATACTAGATTATCTACCACAGCAAAAGTAATGGGTTTTCATTAAATTAAAATAGTCGTGCAGTGCTGTCGTGTGTGTTCGTGTGCGTGTGATATATATATATATATATATATATATATATATATATATATGTATATGTATATGTATATGTATATGTATATGTATATGTATATGTATATGTATATGTATATGCATATGCATATGCATATGCATATGCATATGCATATGCATATGCATATACATATACATATACATATACATATACATATACATATACATATACATATACATATACATATACATATACATATATATATATATATATATATATATATAATTTATTATTATTTCATGTCATTATTACTATTTCAGTTCATTATTTCTGATTATTTTATGATTTTGTATATCTACGGTGGCTCCAACGCTAGAGACAAGTTATGTTTTAATTTATTCTGTTATGTATAATTTTCTGTTATGCATAATTTATTCTGTTATGTATAATTTTTGGAAACCATCATTTATACTAATTGGTCAAAATAAAGGAGTCTGTCTGTCTGTCTGTCTGTCTGTCTGTATGTATGTATGTATGTATGTATGTCTGTCTGTCTGTCTGTCTGTCTCTCTGTCTGTATGTATATATGTATGTATGTATGTATGTCTGTCTGTCTGTCTGTCTGTCTGTATGTATGTGTGTGTGTATGTATGTATGTATGTATGTATGTATGTATGTATGTATGTATGTATGTATGTATGAATGTATGTATGTATGTATGTATGTATGTATGTATGTATGTATGTCAGGAAAAAGTAGTTAGCTGTTATGACGTGTATGGAGCTGCGCGCACACAAATTAAACTGATCGAGTCCACGTTTCTTTCTACGTCCGTAAGCAAGTTGGGTGGTTAACTAAAAAATATATATATTTAACTTGGTATTTCACTTTGATCTTCCCGCTTTCACATGTTATTGAATCGTGGGGCATAGCATTATTAGAAATACGCTCACGTAAATGTAAATAAAATTATACTGCCTAAGCCGTCTGTAGGAAGACAGCATTAGATGTACATGCAGACTGTCTGCAAAACATGCATGTTATACGTACCAGACTAATTCTATTTCATAATACATGCTTGTTGCTTGCTGTCATTTCCTGTCACGTCAAGTGTCGCTTGGTGCATTTATAATCAACGAACATATTCACAAGTGCATGCATACGCACGCATACGCACGCACGCATGCGCACGCACGAACACACACACACACACACACACACACGAACGCACACACGCATAAGCAACGTCTATATCTTACATTTTCTAGAAAACAATACTAGTAGCTATTCGCTCTAGTACGAAAACCACACATGGCATGACATCGGTCCTCTCTCGGCGCAATCCCTGCAAGCGTAGCCACTCGTGTTGAAACCTTCCGTGCGCTACATACCTAATTAAGCGCGACGCGAGGCCGGCCGATTGCAGCACATGCGAGGCACATTTTAATTGGTTTTATCAACGGTGCGCCGATAACGACACGTTGAGTGCAACCTGTTGTTCAAACGATCCCGTGACAAGTCCGCTTCTAGTACTATTATTCTGTCGTTCGATTGTGATTACGAGATTTGCGTAGGAAAGCGTAATTCACCGCACGTTCATTCGACACGAGCGTTTCCATAGTGATTGGTCACGAGCGTCGTTTCCATGGCAATGCTTCGACCTATCTGTTGTTTACGTTCAGATTCGGCTCCGCGTCGACGATAGATTATGCACAGCTCCCGGAAATGCACGTGTTTTTATTTGGCATGAAAACAGTCTGAACATGATTGATGAACTATGCGTCCAAAGAATAGATGTGCAGATGCAAACATAACACCGCAGAATCAGTAACAGACCGACTGAAGCAACCGACAGTGAATTGCATGGCGCTCCAGAAGCGAAGTGGTGCAGGCTGTTCGACACTTGATAAAACAGGCACGCACGCACGCACGCACGCACGCACGCACGCACGCACGCACGCACGCACGCACGCACACAGTATAACACCTCGGAGCGAGAACGATTCTAATGTTTTTTATTCATTCCCGCGTTTGTTAAATGTCTATACAAAATACACCAACAACCTACAATCTCCCCCGAAATACATTTCCAATCAAGGATAAACATACATAATTATCGAATTACCGTGTGGAAAATTATAATAGGGTCATTCAGAGTGATTATGGAATGTCTTCAGTGAGGAAAGAGGATACTTTGAATATATGTTCATTTAACAATTTAAATATGCGCTAAGGAACGCCGGTGACGTCGATTTAGTATATACATCGTTTACGGTTTCACGTTTCAGGTTTCGCCACTGCCACAGTGACTTACTTAGACGCTCTCTCGGGTGTGTAGAAAGCACCAGTAAAGGCATACATGTGTTAACACAGCTGTTAGAGCGGTAAGCCGATCAATGCAGCCGGTGACGGAAAGTACCGTGTGATGGTACGTTGTATCCGCATCATGTCTCCGTGGCACAGAAGGATAGCACGAAATCTTTGGGGACACAAATTCTCGCGACAGCTTAATCCTGAGTGCTTCTGGTCTTCTATGCACATAGTTTTCAAGCTCTGTGTGGGGCGACAGAAACTTCGTTCATCTTCCTCAGTGTTCACATTCAGACGAATGGATGCATGTTGAACATGTTGAATTAATTATTATTTCATAAGCATCAATACCAAAACGTTCTATTGTCAGTGTCAAAGTGCGTTCGTTCACATAAAGTACGGTAGTCACTCTTCGCTTCGTGAAGAGCGTATGTCGTCGACGCAGCCACGTGGCAACCATGACAGGAATCCTCGAATGGAAGCCCGCTACAGAGAGGACGGCAGATGCCGAGCGGCCGATGTTCTACCTCGTCAACCTGGTTGACGTGGCAACGAACTCATCAGTGCTTATCTCTACTACCAGACGCATACAAACATTCATTCGTTTCCAGCGTCGTAAAATTTTGGAACAAATGCACACAACAGTTATTTAGCCAACAGTCAGTCAATATGCTTAGAGAGTGTGTACTCTCCCTGTCAGTTTAAAACAATAATAAAAAACACCGCTCGTTGCCACGCACCACTACTCCCAGCTCGATGATACTCTAGCCACATTTTATATGCAGCTAATACAGAGTCATAAGCTGTATTGGAAGAAGAGAAGAAGTTGACCCGGCCAACATTCTATGTTTCCGGCTGCGTGCGCAAGATAGTTCGCTAATGTTTCCGCCATATTGACCTCAGTTAAAGAGACGGGCCAGCAATACATTATAATACTTAGAACTTATTAGTACTTAGTTCAGCCCAAGAGGTCGTCATTTATAACGTTTTTGTGTGAAAAATAACCGAAGGATACTTGAAAAAAAGCTTAACGTAATAGAGACTTGAAAACACCGTAACAGAAACGCTTAATCAATCGAGAAAATAGAATGTTACTCAACAACGATATGCCAGTCGGTAGAACTTCCATCCCACTTGGATGTTTTCCTCCAAAATAAGATAAACGTGTGTATATTAATAACTTGTCGGCCTTGTTACTTTTTTGTAATAATCACACGGTGATATACAGTCGACTAGTTGTGTACGTGACGGATAGCCCGGCACAGCGTGAAAGACCGACCGTAGACGAAGCTAGTTAATTCGGATTAACTAGCTCGGACTATCTCTATGTGAGCACGGTATTAGCGATGGCAAAAGGACTAATCGAGTTTAGTAGTCATACATATTGTAATGTAATCGTCAGCAGTTCGTTTACTTGTCGTCCATTTACCAAAATTCGTCGCCCTATGTGTGGATATATTGACAACAAAAGTGTTCGATCAAGTTTTTGTATGCAGCATAAATTCGCGTTCCGGGTGATCTTTGTTAATAGCGGTGTCGCGTATGCAACAAAACTAAATCTTGTATGTTCCACTGTTCAATAAAATCACAAAAGCATGTCAAATTGATCAGCTGTTTACTCACCGCCACCTCCGCATATAATGTGTTAAAACATGCCAGAAATTCGTCTGGCGCAACTGCGGGGTTTCTCAGGGGACCGGCAGTAGAACACCTACAAAACAACCAGCCTTTTGACACACACGCACGCACGCACGCACGCACGCACGCACGCACACACACACACACACAACGTTACGGTGACAAAACCATTATGTTGTTTCAGATTGATTGAAGACCAGGCAAATCTGACCCACATTGGCGAAGCTTCCTTTGGGATGTACCGGCGGCTGGAAAAACTGTAATTACAATTTCTTGTTTTTTTTTTAATATCGATTGTCGTTAGGCCGCCAGTCGGACTGGTGTTGACGGGGCGCGACCACGACCGTTATATGATTTGTAGCGGCGCGCACTAGCATGACGAAGGCGCCTGTATGGTCTTACGACTAGGGCAAGCCGTGACTTGTGTGCAGAAATGACTGCGTTGTAAAACTGACAAGAGTTATTATAACATACAACAGCTATTAAACGAGTGCACACACGTCACCTATGTCACTGTCTGTATGTCTGTCTCTGTCTGTATGTCTCTCTGTCGCTCTGTCTTTTTGTCTTTCAGTCTCCATGTCCGTCTGTTTCCCTGTGTCCATGTTTCTCTGTCTCTCTGTCTATTTGTCTTTCAGTATCCCTGCCTGTATGTCTGTCTCCCTGTCTGTATGTTTGTCTGTCTATTGTCTTTCTGTATGTCTGTCTGTCTGTCTGTCTGTCTGTCTTTCTTTCTGTCTGTCTGTCTGTCTTTCTTTCTGTCTGTCTGTCTGTCTGTCTTTCTGTATGTCTGTATGTCTGTCTGTCTGTCGGTCGGTCTGTCTGTCTGTCTGTCGGTCGGTCGGTCGGTCGGTCGGTCGGTCGGTCGGTCGGTCGGTCGGTCGGTCGGTCGGTCGGTCGGTCGGTCGGTCGGTCGGTCGGTCGGTCGGTCGGTCGGTCGGTCGGTCGGTCGGTCGGTCGGTCGGTCGGTCGGTCGGTCGGTCGGTCGGTCGGTCGGTCGGTCGGTCGGTCGGTCGGTCGGTCGGTCGGTCGGTCGGTCGGTCGGTCGGTCGGTCGGTCGGTCGGTCGGTCGGTCGGTCGGTCGGTCGGTCGGTCGGTCGGTCGGTCGGTCGGTCGGTCGGTCGGTCGGTCGGTCGGTCGGTCGGTCGGTCGGTCGGTCGGTCGGTCGGTCGGTCGGTCGGTCGGTCGGTCGGTCGGTCGGTCGGTCGGTCGGTCGGTCGGTCGGTCGGTCGGTCGGTCGGTCGGTCGGTCGGTCGGTCGGTCGGTCGGTCGGTCGGTCGGTCGGTCGGTCGGTCGGTCGGTCGGTCGGTCGGTCGGTCGGTCGGTCGGTCGGTCGGTCGGTCGGTCGGTCGGTCGGTCGGTCGGTCGGTCTCTCTCTCTCTGTCTCTCTCTTTCTCTCTCCCTCTCTCACTCACTCTCTCCCTCTCTATGTGTCTGTCTGTCTGTCTGTCTGTCTCCCTCCCTCCCTTCTCTCTCTATCTATCTCTCTCCTCACACACACACACATTTCGATACTTTATTGTTTTCAGCACTATCAAGACAAGCGGTTTGCGTTATGTGTCACCAGACGCTTTTAGAAGTCTCAACAGACTGCGAAAATTGTAAGTGCGACGTCATCGGATTTTGTTTAAGCCGCTAAGGGTCGCGCTGGAACAATCGATAACAATTTGTTTTGTCCGTGCTTCCACCACGTCGTCGTTGCGCTTTCAACAGGTAGCGTCGTATTGGTGCACATGCACGCATGAATGTGAGCGCAACAGCACGCACACGCACACGCACGCGCATGCACGCACGCACGCACGCACGCACGCACGCACACACACACACACACACACACACACACACACACACACATGCACGTACGTACGTACGTACGTATGCACGCACACATAATAAGACGTGGGGTTAAGGCAATATGTATTACGATGTGGTAAATGTGTTTTTCTATCCCAATCTTCTAGAATCAGTAAAAGCTATATATATTCATTTCTGCCTATGTGTGTTTCATGACAATCGGCAATATATAGTTCTTCACCATATTACTATTTCCTCATTAAGCATGCGCGTCATTTGATTCATTTTTCTACTGTGGTAGGTCCAAACAAAAATAAATTATTTACCAACATTTTAGTAATATGTATACCAGTTTTGTTTTGTAATCATTTGTAGAGATCTACACGGAAACGCCATTGCACTATTTTCATGGACTACACTAAGTCATCGGTGGAATGACATTCCACTGAAACTGTAAGTAACGCGTCAGGCGCCCGACCTCTGACTGTCCTCTGTCGGCGCCTAGTGGCAGCATTTCCTTATAGCTCCGTCTTCATGCGTTACTGTTTGTTGAGAGTGTCTGTGTAATGGTGGCTTTGATAACAATCGCCCTTGTGAACCAGGGTTGGATAACGTTGTGACCCAATTAGATGCTTTGCTGCGGTTCATTTCGATTACATTCTGGCTCTTTAGTTTGTTACAAGTCGATTTTTCAAATCGCAAATGTTCGATATAGTTTTCGCTACGTAACAAAATAAAAACATTTATGTAGGTCTATCTCGTGCTTCCCACGCGCAGATATCGCGATTAGTTGCGAAACACAATTTACTTGACCAAAACTAGTATTATCTTGAATTTTTTTAAAAAGAGGAAGGCCAAAATCGAAATGGAGATGGACTGTGGAAGCATAGAGAAAGCATGGGATGGAATTCTTGGAAGATGGCAGAGACATGGTTAGGCGCTAAGTAACATTATGCAACAAATAGGGTACGAAAAGGATCAGTATGTATAATTCGAGCAATATAGCTGGTTTCTTTTTTTTAACCTGCCCCGTCGCGAATAAAATCGCGAACGAAAGAACTGGCCAGAGATGACGCACGCACGCACGCACGCACGCACGCACGCACGCACGCACCCACGCAGCGTGCAGCCGTATTACGTGGCTTAGCCTAGCCGCGAACCGAACGCTGCCTGTGAAATAAAACACGGCCATCCCAAGAGAATTGCCCGGTCGTAGGTTGGTTCTTTGCTAATTCCGGGCATACTGGCCCGTTTAGTTCCACATGTTGTTTTGCCGTTTCGCACGCCAATAAGCCCAGCGGGACGGCGCCGATCTCAGTCGTGCTCACGAGTGTGCGACACAGTCGCTAATGAAGTACTTGACATTTATTATACATTTGTCTGTACTAGGAATTTAGGATCAAATCAGGCCAACAAAAACACTGCAAATGATTATTACTACTTGGGCTTCAGGTATACATCGATAATAAAGCAGGCTAAACATACAAATTCAACATTTTCTGAGATTGTACGGGGAAAATATGTTCGTCACATAATGTTGAAGTACTTAAACAACACTGTCGGTTTTGATTTCTCTCAGGGTTCTTGGTGACAACCCTCTGACGTGCAACTGTAGCATCAAATGGTTGCAACTTCGATCGGGGAGTGATCATTCACTGCTGACCTGTGTAAACGAGAGTGATCCAGGACACCAGCGCCTCCTGGTGTCGCGCGTTCAACTCGGCAACTGCGGTACGTGTTCACTGGTCGGTTTCTCTCCCACTGATTCACCATCATGTGCGCGTGCGCGTGCGCGTGCGCATGTGTATGTATGTTTGTATGTATGTATGTATGTATGTATGTATGTATGTATGTATGTATGTATGTTTGTATGTATGTATGTATGTATGTATGTATGTATGTATGTAGGTATGTATGTATATATGTATGTATCTACGTACTTATGTATGTATTCATGTGCGCGTGCGCGTGCGCGTGCGCGTGCGCATGTGTATGTATGTTTGTATGTATGTATGTATGTATGTATGTATGTATGTATGTAGGTATGTATGTATATATGTATGTATATATGTATGTATCTACGTACTTATGTATGTATTCATGTATGTACATATGCACTGATTTATGTAAGCACATATGTATATATGTACATCCGCACTTATGTATGTATATACATATAGTGGCGGATTATAATAGGGGCAAGTGGGGCACGTGCCCCAGGGCCCTGAGCTCCCGCGGGCCCCACTCAAGTAGACCGGAAACACAACGAAAACTTGAGTTAAATCGGAAAAAAAATCGTGAAATAAAACAAATATAGGCATAGCAGGCCCTGGATAGTCAGCTTTCAAAATACCACCTTTGGTATTTTCTTGGCGAGATATCGTGAATAATTGACCAAAGGTCAAGTTTCCGAAGAACGTCGCACTCAGTCAGTGGCGTATTTGGTGTCGGGAGACATTGTTAGCGCATTTCCCGTTGGCCCGCTACATGGTAGCACGGTCGGCTAAGGAGGAGTGACTAAGCTTGACCCTCCCCCCACTGTCCCACCCTCCCCCCCACTGTTTCGCCCTCCCCCATTCAATCGACTTGAGCAAAAGGAAGTTCATCCTCTTCTGCCCCATAGTCGAGCGCAATTAATTTTTATCAGTTTCATTTGCGAAAAACAAGCGCTTTCCACTGCAGTTACGTATACAAATAGACAGAGATACAGACATAGCCCTACTTCAAAATTTGGGAATTTGAATTAAACGTGATGAAAACGTTGGTATACTGAAACGTTTTCATTACTGCGCCCCGCGAGTACGTCTAAGGTACGTTACCAGATGTCTGGCAAATCCCATTGCGGAACGACGAACATACATTTTTCAGTTGGCGAATTATCTGCGAAGCAATATTCAGTGTAGCTGCATGTACCGGTGGTGATGCTGGTTGCCAGTGTTTACCGCAAACTGTTGGCTGACGCTGGTGCTAGAACGTAGAGTGGTTTATGCATGTGAATCTGATATGTTAATGACCATCTTTCGCATGTTAATGGCGACATCTTGTCTCCATCTAAACATATAGGTTGGCTCGCATGTTAGTGTCAGTATATTACGATTACACTGTGCGGTCAATGATTTAGCTGGACGGGGCCGCATTGATTTGTTACAGTGTAAGAAGTAGCCAACTCTCAACTGGTACAGTATTGTAACACTTTGTCGAACATATTGTTAATAATGCCAAGCAACATATTCACAGATTGTAACACTTTGTCGAACATATTGTTAATAATGCCAAGCAACATATTCACAGATTGTAACACTTTGTCGAACATATTGTTAATAATGCCAAGCAACATATTCACAGATTGTAACACTTTGTCGAACATATTGTCAATAATGCCAAGCAACATATTCACAGATTGTAACACCTTGTCGAACATATTGTTAATAATGCCAAGCAATATATTCACAGATTGTAACACCTTGTCGAACATATTGTTAATAATGCCAAGCAACATATTCACAGATTGTAACACCTTGTCGAACATATTGTTAATAATGCCAAGCAACATATTCACAGATTGTAACACCTTGTCGAACATATTGTTAATAATGCCAAGCAACATATTCACAGATACATTCTGAAGGTTCGAAAATAGATTGGTTTGTGTGCTATTTTATATCCCATGAAAGGATTGATTGACTTGTTGTCCTCGTATTTGGTAAAAGCGCTTAATTTGTGCTTAGTTTTTCTCTTTCCGCCGTAGTCTGCAGCAGCCACGAAACGCCAATTAGTAATGCAAGTCATGCATGAAAAAATGCGCACTTCCTTAATTGTCTCTAGTTGCGACGCTTCGCAACAGCACACGGAAGACGTGCAACTGCAGTAATTGCCACATGCCATAACGAGCACTAAGGGGTCATGCTAAATAACCAGTACCAATTGGTAATGCTAGTAACACTAGACTTGCTGGCAAGTCACGCATTGGCAAGTCAAGTCTCAAGTCATTGACCTGCAAGTCAAGTCACAAGTCAATGACCGCCAAGTCCACATAAAGTCCCGAGTCATCTCTGTGAATTCCAACTCAAGTCCCAAGTAACCAGGGTCACCGATCGCCATGCTTCTTATGGTTAATTTTAAGCGGGGAATATCGGCGGATGCTGCCCGCCACAATATTAGCCAATCACAATAATACTTAATGATTATTGTATTCGGTGCGGTTTGTCACAACATTGCCTCGATTTACGTACGTCTTGAACCATAATACTTGTTTGAAAGTCACACACTGGCAAGTCAAGTCAAGTCTCAAACCAATGAAGTCCATATGAAGTCTCGAGTCATCTCTCTGAATTCCAAGTTGAGTCGCAAGTCATGAAAATGGACGACTTGATTCCAACGCTAGTCAACCCCTACGACTCGAGTCAAACTCGCATAATGGACACGGATATAACTATCTAGGTTTGTATAATTGTGGTTTTAATCGAGTATAATGACAACACTCTTTAGAAGCCACCTTTTTCCTGAACCGGCGACATACCTCTTTTGACACGACCCCTATTTAGAAGCCACCTTTTTCCTGAACCGGCGACATACTTCTTTTAGATACGACCCCTATGTCGACGCATTATAGTAGACGACTAATGAATGAGGCGTCCGCACGAACTTGTAACCAATATTACACATAGACCCAAATTACATATGATCATCTGCATTTCCATTGACGTCAGCATAACATTTCGTTGACAAATGTCGCAATTATCTGTGTTTGATAGGCCTATATATGACTTCCTCCGGCCTGGACAGTAGAACAGCCAGTCTACCCAAATTGCCTTGCTCAGCAACTATAGGTCCCAGAGTCCGTCTACTCAAGCAGGCTCTGTGAAATCCCTGAGTGTAACATAGAAGTTTCTTGAGACGTGTGTTTCATTACATTTGCGTATCAGATACCAGGCACTAGCTTTGCTCGTGTAGGTCCCAGAGTTCAACTGGTTATCTCCTTGGCTGAAAGATGATGTAGGCGATTCTATTGGCCAACTCGAGGGTGTGTGATGTTTCGTATAGCTAAAATACCTCAATTAACTTAGCTTATCAATATAAAATTACGTCTAAATTAACAATAATTATATTCCATGATTAAATCTTTATTGAGTTGTATATATATTTGAAAATACAGGAACAAATATAATATATATATATATATATATATATATATATATATATATATATATATATATATATATATATATATATATATTTGTTCCTGTATTTAAAAAATATAAATATATATATATATATATATATATATATATATATATATATATATATATATATATATATATATATATATATATATATATATATACTGATAGAAATTGTATTCGGGTATTCGAAAATATAGGAACAAAAACGCTGGTCCACCACGCATACCGATTGACGTCATCTCTGCCAGGTCGTACATTGCGACAATGTACGGACACATGATATTTATTATAATATTATGACATTCCAATAATGTCCATGCAAAACGTAATAGTAATGTAATCTGTCACCTCCTTATATATTCGAAAATACGCAATTTGGTTATAAAGTAAAAATAACCATGCTTGCTTTATATGAAGCCTGGTGTACTGTATCTTTTCGCATGCCAATAAATCAGGCAATGAAAATCACCGTACAATTCTCTTTAAAGGTCCCTCCTCAATTCCATTTTTTGCTAGTCACATTTCAAATTAATTTTGCGAAATATCAAACCTACCTAGTATTCATTGCAACATGCTAGTTCGTTTGTGCAACTTTTGCATGTAGTTTTTCAGAAAAACTATTTATTGGTTGGTACACTTCAAATAGGCTAGTCTATTGGTGATCTTGTATAGCGTGGTGAAGCTGGACTGATATCAGATTGAAACACTTCAATCATGCTGGTCCGTTGGTGATCTTGTATTGCATGGTGATGCTGGCCTGACGTAAGATTTGAACACTTCAATCACGCTGGTCCGTTGGTGATCTTGTATTGCATGGTGATGTGGCCTGACGTAAGATTTGAACACTTCAATCACGCTGGTCCGTTGGTGATTTTGTACAGAATGGTGAGGTTTGTCTGATGTCAGATTTAAACGTTTCAAACATGCTAGTCCGTTGGTGATCTTGTACAGCATGGTGAGGTTGAACGTTGGTGATCTTGTATAGCACGGTGAGGTTGGACGTTGGTGATCTTGTATAGCACGGTGAGATTGGACGTTGGTGATCTTGTATAGCACAGTGAGGTTGGACGTTGGTGATCTTGTATAGCACGGTGAGGTTGGACGTTGGTGATCTTGTATAGCACGGTGAGGTTGGACGTTGGTGATCTTGTATAGCACGGTGAGGTTGGACGTTGGTGATCTTGTATAGCACGGTGAGGTTGAACGTTAGTGATCTTGTATAGCACGGTGAGGTTAAACGTTGGTGATCTTGTATATCACGGTTAGGTTGGACGTTGATGATCTTGTATAGCATGGTGAGATTAAACGTTGGTGATCTTGTATAGCACGGTGAGGTTAAACGTTGGTGATCTTGTATAGCATGGTGAGGCTGGACTAACGTCAGATTTGATAACTTCAAACATGCTAGTCCGTTAGTGATCTTTTATAGCACAGTGAGGCTGGACTGGCGTCACATTTGAGCACATCAGACATGTTAGACCTTTGGTGATCTTGTACAGCATGGTGATGCTTGCTAGACGTCAGATTTTAACATGTCAAATATGCTAGTCCGCTGGTGATCTTGTGATGTGGTGAGGCTTACCTGGCATCAGATGTAAGCTTTTCAAACTGGCTAGTTCGTTTATGATCTTGTATAGCATGATATGACTGGACTGGAGTCAGATTGGAACACTTCACTACTAGTTCGTTGGTGATCTTGTACGGCAGGGTGAGGCTTGCCTGATGTCAGATTTGAACACTTCAAACATGCTAGTCCGTTGGTGATCTTGCATAGTATGGAAAGGCTGGACTGATGTAAGATTTGAACACTTCAAACATGCTAGTCCGTTTATGATCTTGTACAGCATGGTGTTTCTTGTCTGACGTCAGATTTGAGCACTTCAAACATGGCAGTCCGTTAGTTATCTTGCACAGCACTGTGAGGCTGGATTGACGTCAGATTTGAGCACTTCATACATGTTAGTTCGTTGATGATCTTGTACAGCAAGGTGAGGGTTGCCTGACATTAGAATTGAATACTTCAAACATGCCAGTCCGTTGGTGATCTTGTGCAGCATATAGAGCTGGCCTGATATTGTCGCTATTTATGTATGGGCCATTCCGTGGTGTTCGACGTTTATGTGCTGGCCATTCCGTGGTGCTCAACGTTTATGTGTGGGCCATTCCGTGGTGTCCAACGTTGATGTGTGGGCCATTCCGTGGTGTTCAACGTCTATGTGTAGGCCATTCCGTGTTGTTCAACGTTTATGTGTGGGCCAGCCCTTGGTGTCCAACGTTTATGTGTGGGCTATTCCGTAGTGCTCAACGTTTATGTGTGGGCCATTCTGTGGTGTTCAACGTTTATGTGTGGGCCATTCCGTAGTGCTCAACGTTTATGTGTGGGCCATTCCGTGGTGTTCAACATTTCTTCAACACGTGAGGTGTTGTGATGACGATTCTGGGAGAACCGTGCAGTTGCATTGCACGTATTTAAATAAGAAAAAATAGTGCGTTAATTCCTGGATCCTTTGATATGTTAATACGTCATTCGTATGCAAGATGTATGTCATAATAAAATAAAATACTATT
>BSQZ01000032.1:5607500-5865000 GCA_033239005.1 Lamellibrachia satsuma
GAAGTGACGTTTATTTGCATTAGATTATACAGGCAGACTCAAATAACAATTTGTATATATTTTACACAGTTTTGATGACACATGGAAGCCCATACTAAGAGCTGAAAGATGTATATCGTACAGGCTTTCTCGTGTATAATGCAATCATTCATTCAATCGTATCCTCTTGCGAGGTAGTTAGCAGAATTGTTTGAGCCGCGTCATGGGCGCTTCTGCTGTGGCTATTGAGAGATGGCGTCCACAGCAGGTTACACACCCTGTGTGGGATATTTTACTTCCCCTGGCATAGACACCAGGTAGAAGGGACCAGCGGCTTTTAGTGCCGCCTCCGAAATACACAGACAAAGTAGGGTGAACGAAATTGCCTAAGTTTCGAAAAGGTAGTAGATGGTTTCGAACCACACGACCAAAAGTTCGACGCTATACCCCCTAGACCACTGCGCCCCATAGCTCTATCACCTAGACCACCGCGGCCCACAGCTCTACCGCCTAGACCACCGTGTCCCACAGCTCTACCACCTAGACCACCGTGCCCCACAGCTCTACCACCTAGACCACCGTGCCCCACAGCTCTACCACCTAGACCACCGCGCCCCACAGCTCTACCACCTAGACCACCGTGCCCCACAGCTCTACCACCTAGACCATCGTGTCCCACAGCTATACCACCTAGACCACCGTGCCCCACAGCTCTACCACCTAGACCATCGTGTCCCACAGCTCTACCACCTAGACCACCACACCCCACAGCTCTACCGCCTCAACTCTACCACCTAGACCACCGTGCCCCACAGCTCTACCACCTAGACCACCGCGCCCCACAGCTCTACCACCTAGACCACCGTGTCCCATAGCGCAGCTCTACCGCCTAGACCATCGTGTCCCACAGCTCTACCACCTAGACCATCGTGTCCCACAGCTCTACCACCTAGACCACCACACCCCACAGCTCTACCGCCTAGACCATCACACCCCACAGCTCTACCACCTAGACCATCACACCCCACAGCTCTACCACCTAGACCATCACACCCCACAGCTCTACCACCTAGACCATCGTGTCCCACAGCTCTACCACCTAGACCACCACACCCCACAGCTCTACCACCTAGACCACCGTGCCCCACAGCTCTACCACCTAGACCACCGTGCCCCACAGCTCTACCACCTAGACCACCGCGCCCCACAGCTCTACCACCTAGACCACCGTGTCCCACAGCTCTACCACCTAGACCACCCCGTCCCACAGCTCTACCACCTAGACCACCGCGCCCCACAGCTCTACCACCTAGACCACCGTGTCCCACAGCTCTACCACCTAGACCACCGTGCCCCACAGCTCTACCACCTAGACCACCGTGCCCCACAGCTCTACCACCTAGACCACCCCGTCCCACAGCTCTACCACCTAGACCACCACACCCCACAGCTCTACCACCTACCACAGCTCTAGACCACCGTGCCCCACAGCTCTACCACCTAGACCACCGTGTCCCACAGCTCTACCACCTAGACCACGGCGCCCCACAGCTCTACCACATAGACCACCACATCCCACAGCTCTACCACCTAGACCACCGTGCCCCACAGCTCTACCACCTAGACCACCGTGCCCCACAGCCCTACCAGCTAGACCACCGTGCCCCACAGCTCTACCACCTAGACCACGGCGCCCAACAGCTCTACCACCTAGACCACCGTGCCCCACAGCTCTACCACCTAGATCACCATACCATGCCCCACAGCTCTACCACCTAGACCACCGTGCCCCACAGCTCTACCACCTAGACCACCGTGCCCCACAGCTCTACCACCTAGACCACCGTGCCCCACAGCTCTACCACCTAGACCACCGTACCCCACAGCTCTACCACCTAGACCACCACACCCCACAGCTCTACCACCTAGACCACCACGCCCCACAGCTCTACCACCTAGACCACCGTGTCCCACAGCTCTACCACCTAGACCACCGCGCCCCACAGCTCTACCACCTAGACCACCGTGTCCCACAGCTCTACCACCTAGATCACCATACCTAGGTGGTTGAGCCCCACAGCTCTACCACCTAGACCACCTCGTCCCACAGCTCTACCATCTAGACCACCGTGCCCCACAGCTCTACCACCTAGACCACCGTGTCCCACAGCTCTACCACCTAGACCACCACACCCCACAGCTCTACCACCTAGACCACCACACCCCACAGCTCTACCACCTAGACCACCACGCCCCACAGCTCTACCACCTAGACCATCACACCCCACAGCTCTACCACCTAGACCACCGCGCCCCACATCTCTACCACCTAGACCATCGCGCCCCACAGCTCTACCACCTAGACCACCACACCCCACAGCTCTACCACCTAGACCACCGTGCCCCACAGCTCTACCACCTAGACCACCGCGCCCCACAGCTCTACCACCTAGACCACCGTGTCCCACACCTCTACCACCTAGACCATCGCGCCCCGCAGCTCTACCGCCTAGACCATCGTGTCCCACAGCTCTACCACCTAGACCATCGTGTCCCACAGCTCTACCACCTAGACCACCACACCCCACAGCTCTACCGCCTAGACCATCACACCCCACAGCTCTACCACCTAGACCATCACACCCCACAGCTCTACCACCTAGACCACCACACCCCACAGCTCCACCCCCTAGACCACCACGCCCCACAGCTCTACCACCTAGACCACCACACCCCACAGCTCTACCACCTAGACCATCGTGTCCCACAGCTCTACCACCTAGACCACCACACCCCACAGCTCTACCACCTAGACCACCGTGCACGGCGCCCCACAGCACAGCTCCTACCACATAGACCACCGTGCCCCACAGCTCTACCACCTGACCAGTGACCAGCTCCTCCACGTAGACCACCGCCCCACAGCTCTACCACCTAGACCACCGTGCCCCACAGCTCTACCACCTAGACCACCGTGCCCCACAGCTCTACCACCTAGACCACCGCGCCCCACAGCTCTACCACCTAGACCACCGTGTCCCACAGCTCTACCACCTCGACCACCCCGTCCCACAGCTCTACCACCTAGACCACCGCGCCCCACAGCTCTACCAACTAGACCACCGTGTCCCACAGCTCTACCACCTAGACCACCGTGCCCCACAGCTCTACCACCTAGACCACCGTGCCCCACATCTCTACCACCTAGACCACCGTTCCCCACAGCTCTACCACCTAGACCACCCTGCCCCACAGCTCAACCACCTAGACCACCGTGCCCCACAGCTCTACCACCTAGACCACCGTACCCCACAGCTCTACCACCTAGACCACCGTGCCCCACAGCTCTACCACCTAGACCACCGTGTCCCACAGCTCTACCACCTAGACCACCCCGTCCCACAGCTCTACCACCTAGACCACCGTGCCCCACAGCTCTACCACCTAGACCACCTTGTCCCACAGCTCTACCACCTAGATCACCATGCCCCACAGCTCTACCACCTAGACCACCGTGTCCCACAGCTCTACCACCTAGACCACCCCGCCCCACAGCTCTACCACCTAGACCACCGTGCCCCACAGCTCTACCACCTAGACCACCGTGTCCCACAGCTCTACCACCTAGACCACCTCACCCCACAGCTCTACCACCTAGACCACCACACCCCACAGCTCTACCACCTAGACCACCACGCCCCACAGCTCTACCACCTAGACCATCACACCCCACAGCTCTACCACCTAGACCACCGCGCCCCACAGCTCTACCACCTAGACCATCGCGCCCCACAGCTCTACCACCTAGACCACCACACCCCACAGCTCTACCACCTAGACCATCACACCCCACAGCTCTACCACCTAGACCACCGCGCCCCGCAGTACGTTCGATCAAAATACTGAAGTAAACATCTATCGTACGTTAGATTGCTTATCGACTATAACTGTTTCAGCGAATTGATCGTGTTGAAACAAAGGAATGCTACTGACATATCTACCACCTAGACCACCGTGTCCCACAGCTCTACCACCTAGACCACCCCGTCCCACAGCTCTACCACCTAGACCACCGTGCCCCACAGCTCTACCACCTAGACCACCGTGTCCCACAGCTCTACCACCTAGACCACCACACCCCACAGCTCTACCACCTAGACCACCACACCCCACAGCTCTATCACCTAGACCACCACACGCCCCACAGCTCTACCACCTAGACCATCACACCCCACAGCTCTACCAGCTAGACCACCGTGCCCCACAACTCTACCACCTAGACCACGGCGCCCAACAGCTCTACCACCTAGACCACCGTGCCCCACAGCTCTACCACCTAGATCACCATGCCCCACAGCTCTACCACCTAGACCATCGTGTCCCACAGCTATACCACCTAGACCACCGTGCCCCACAGCTCTACCACCTAGACCATCGTGTCCCACAGCTCTACCACCTAGACCACCACACCCCACAGCTCTACCGCCTAGACCAGCACACCCCACAGCTCTACCACCAAGACCATCACACCCCACAGCTCTACCACCTAGACCACCACACCCCACAGCTCTACCACCTAGACCACCGTGCCCCACAGCTCTACCACCTAGACCACCCCGTCCCACAGCTCTACCACCTAGACCACCACACCCCACAGCTCTACCACCTAGACAACCGCGCCCCACAGCTCTACCACCTAGACCACCCCGTCCCACAGCTCTACCACCTAGACCACCGTGCCCCACAGCTCTACCACCTAGACCACCCCGTCCCACAGCTCTACCACCTAGACCACCGTGCCCCACAGCTCTACCACCTAGACCACCGTGCCCCACAGCTCTACCACCTAGACCACCCCGTCCCACAGCTCTACCACCTAGACCACCACACCCCACAGCTCTACCACCTAGACAACCGCGCCCCACAGCTCTACCACCTAGACCACCGTGCCCCACAGCTCTACCACCTAGACCACCGTGTCCCACAGCTCTACCACCTAGACCACGGCGCCCCACAGCTCTACCACATAGACCACCACACCCCACAGCTCTACCACCTAGACCACCGTGCCCCACAGCTCTACCACCTAGACCACCGTGTCCCACAGCTCTACCACCTAGACCACGGCGCCCCACAGCTCTACCACCTAGACCACCACACCCCACAGCTCTACCACCTAGACCACCGTGCCCCACAGCTCTACCACCTAGACCACCGTGCCCCACAGCCCTACCAGCTAGACCACCGTGCCCCACAGCTCTACCACCTAGACCACGGCGCCCAACAGCTCTACCACCTAGACCACCGTGCCCCACAGCTCTACCACCTAGATCACCATGCCCCACAGCTCTACCACCTAGACCACCGTGCCCCACAGCTCTACCACCTAGACCACCGTGCCCCACAGCTCTACCACCTAGACCACCGTGCCCCACAGCTCTACCACCTAGACCACCGCGCCCCACAGCTCTAACACCTAGATCACCATACCCCACAGCTCTAACACCAGACCACCGCGCCCCACAGCTCTACCACCTAGACCACCGTGCCCCACAGCTCTACCACCTAGACCACCGTGCCCCACAGCTCTACCAACTAGACCACCGTGTCCCACAGCTCTACCACCTAGATCACCATACCTAGGTGGTTGAGCCCCACAGCTCTACCACCTAGACCACCCCGTCCCACAGCTCTACCACCTAGACCACCGTGCCCCACAGCTCTACCACCTAGACCACCGTGTCCCACAGCTCTACCACCTAGACCACCACACCCCACAGCTCTACCACCTAGACCACCACACCCCACAGCTCTACCACCTAGACCACCACGCCCCACAGCTCTACCACCTAGACCATCACACCCCACAGCTCTACCACCTAGACCACCGCGCCCCACAGCACTACCACCTAGACCATCGCGCCCCACAGCTCTACCACCTAGACCACCACACCCCACAGCTCTACCACCTAGACCATCACACCCCACAGCTCTACCACCTAGACCACCGCGCCCCGCAGTACGTTCGATCAAAATACTGAAGTAAACATCTATCGTACGTTAGATTGCTTATCGACTATAACTGTTTCAGCGAATTGATCGTGTTGAAACAAAGGAATGCTACTGACATATCTTATACGATAGAAGCCACACAAACCAACACAGATAACAAATGTTAGAAGACACCCCGTATGTCGGGAACTCCATAATTCAAGCTGGTTTTAGCGCGAATTATAGTTTACGGTATTAGAAGGACACGCAGCGACATTCATTTACCAGATGTATATCAACACAAAAAACATCCTACCTCTCTGTGCAGGTGCAGACATCCAACGAATTCACCGTGTAGTATTAATATTTTAAACATGTCTACAGCACTTGCCGAGTCCACAACCAGCACTTCGGACAAGTGGTTTGTTTGTGTGACTTGCCAGGTTGATAAACACGACATGGCTAGACACAGTTATGCGTTTTATTGTGGTACTACATGCACGGTACAAATGAAACCTTTTTGGGGGGATTCGTTGTGTAAAATGTTTCATTTTTATTTGCATGTATGTATGTATGTATGTATGTATGTATGTATGTATGTATGTATGTATGTATGTATGTATGGATGCATGCATGCATGCATGCATGCAAGTATGTATGCATGTACACACGTACGTATATATGTATGTGCGTACGTACCCGCACGCACAAACGTATGTATGTATGAATGTATGCACGTACGTACGTACGTACCTGCGTATGTACGTACGTTATGTACGTACGTACGCATATAAATTCACAGGTACAAAAAAAAAACAATTAAAACAAAGTGCATCATCGAATTGTATTCTTCAAATACATATATTGAGCATGAAAGAAATGTTGCTCTTTATTCGTGGGATATCATGGTGTCCTGTTTTATAGGCTGCTAGACACGACAGGGCATATGAATAAATGCATGGTCATACCACATGTATGAAGCTGAGCACACAAGTATCGCCATTGTTTCTATCCAATCAACCTAAAACTGGCGAAAATAGCTTCCTGGAACTTCGTTACAGTTGGACACTACCATAACCACGATGCTATCATGCCAGCGATTGACAATAGCCCAGCTGTGTATGTCATGTTGGTATGCCATGGTCCCTCTTTCCTTCTTTTTGAGTTGATCAGTTGGTTGGACTAGGTAGTTGGGCCTTACATGACCGTCTTGTTCGAATATAGTATCGATCGTACAGGTAGGAGTCTCGCCGGCTGGTACAGCCAACACCGTCACCTCCGCTCTCCGATTGATGTGAATGTCCGGTGACTAAAAATGTCACTCCTCTTGCAATTTTGCCAGAACATCATTGACAGTATAACTCGTAAAAAAACTCATATAATACGGATTTATGAAAGTATACGGACATCTCCCATTTTTACGCCAATTTGTTTCAAATGGAAATTTCTTGTGTTTATCGCAGCAGCGTAACATGGAAATGACACAGGAATTAATGCTAGGCAGATTTCCGGCGAAACTTAGTAGATTTCGTTTGACGCAAGTATATTCCGAAGCCTGATAAATAACGACCCTCGATCGGAATAGCACTGCTATAGGCCGATTATTCAAAGAAAGATGTTCTACGGAAGTATAAAACATTTCAAATAAAAAGTACGGATTTAAAAAATAAGTGGCTGGTCTGCATTTTACGTCATATATTTCCCATAGAAACAAGACATCGGTGACAGCTTGGATGCTTGCCAGGTGATTTCCGAAACGAAACAGCGAAAATGCACAATCTCTGTGTGTATATACAACACCAGGCCTCTCGTGCCTAGCGTTCTGTACTGAGGACGGCATGACACCATATAAAGTTCCATACTCATATTTTATTCTTATATTTTGAATATGTACTCACAAATTCAGGGGTATTTGGCGTATGTTTATCGATAAACAGAAATGTCGAGGTTTATTTTATGCGAAAGCCGGAACTCACATTCTGTGAGGCGTCATGGTTAGAGAAAATTGAAGCAAAACCGGCACTTTGAACTTGAGGCTTTCCTCATGTCTATATAATATAATCACCATATGCTCGTGAAATGTGGTCCGGAAGCTTCATTTTGTTATATAAATAGCCATAACCCATTCTGAATTAGTGCTGTTATCTCGCGAATAAAAGTAAACTGGATATATAGGACTCAGGGATTAAATTGGTTAAAGGTCCGTCCTCAATTCGATTTTTTGTAGTTTAATTTCAAATACATTTGGCGAAAAAACCTACCTGGTATCCACTACGACATGCTGGTTCGTTTGTGCAACTGTTGTGTTTTTTTTTGTGTGAAATCATCAAACAACATATTTATTGACTAAAGGTTTGATCAAACATTAAATGAAGTGAAGATGGAACCGCTGATAACTCACGAATTTCACCACTGATGAAACGTCATAACTTTGTCATGTTATCGGCCAGAGGAAGTCACGGCACTGACCCACAATGTTTTCCATTTTGGATATCCAGTATCTTGAGCCGTACCTGATCTAACGACTAAAGTCATTTTGGATATCCAGTATCTTGAGCCGTACCTGATCTAACGACTAAAGTCAATTATTTCGACGATTTGAGTAAAAAATACGCATTTTTATTAAACCGACAGCGGCTGCTACTTAAGCTGCTCACACACTACATATTTGGACATCAACGAACCGGATTCGCGATAGGCTGAAACGGTTGAGGATCGAGTGATAAATAGAGGTGGAGTTGCTGACGAAGATGGTCGACGAGAATGAAATCACGAAGATTTCGTCCAAAGTGGCAAAGTCCCGTTGCAATCGCTTTGTTGCGTCTCACGTTCGATAAGCAACCTTCCGGAAAGCGGAGTTGATTGTCTGATGCATTACCATGCTATTTTCCTGCTGGAAATCGATTGGTTAATATCGTAGAACGGAGTTGGCTAGATGGGCTGTGCTGCAATCTGGTAACGAGGATACTATGGCATGCGCTATGGAAAATGCACTGCATCTTGCATGGGTTGTCAGACATCTAAGGGATGTATAGAATAACACTTAATTTGCTTTATTTTGGTTAATCGAATTTGGTAATGTAATACATTATCCGCTATTTATTTTAGTGTCCAACCAGATTAACGATGTTTCGTTATAGGATCTTTCTTTGACTTTGACTTGACTTAAAGGCACAGGCCACAGTGACCCCTCGCTGTCCTCCAGGAAGTTACACTCCTCCGTTCTGCTATATTTATAACATGCCGCTCTGCTATGAATGGCGGGAGCCCAGTATCATTACTGATCTGATCACTCCACCTCTTCAATTATCTCTCTGCACACGGCAAACATGTCCAGACCACCAAACCATAGGATCTTCGAGATAATTATGATAATATTCGTGTATCATATGGGACAATCCCAAAGAAATAACGAAGCCAAATTGGCATTTAGCTTGACAAATTCAACAAAATAAAAACATCATAATTAACTTTTCTTTCGTTAAAAGTATTGATGGATAGCGGTATGTTATAACAAAGATAGTTACTGACATATTGTTAAAAAAAAAAAATTATTTGCGCTTATTGTCAATCTGTAAGTCGCTCCGTTGAGTACAAAGCACGTCAGCTACGTAAACTTTAAAATATGATTTTTTTAGAAACCGTCAGAGAAGATTAACACGTTAACGTTGTTAAGTCACTGGATCCATGAGTGATCTTAACTCGCTGGATATGTATGTTGAACTGAGTTCATGACAGTGTATTTTACATGTTATGTGTCTATGAATTCTATTATCTCTTTCCAGAATGGCCAACAGTGACACTACGCCCGGCTGCTTCGACTCCCTACCAAGAGGGTCCGGTGATTTCTACCTGTCGAGCCACGGGCAAACCAACTCCTCACGTTTACTGGGTTGATGATGTCGCTAATTCTACTGCTAACGTGACAATCAACACATCTGGCCTAGAGGCAACAATGACGTTGCAGAACGCCACTGCGCACGACAGCGGCCGATTTCGATGTGTGGCCGAGAACGAGGCCGGAATGGCGGTGACCTACTTCCATATCTACTGTAAGCGGCAGCCTCAGTAATAATATGCATAACAGCAGGTGGCTATTAGAAATCACTCTCGCATCAAATACAACACAACACCGGGCAAAACGTAGTAATTGAAAATGATAAACAGTAACAGCTGCGTGGCCGTGGCTTTATAGTGTTTGCTGCAAATGTCACTATCGTTGCAGTTATTACTGGCGCATTATACACTGTCATGGATGCGTATGTAAAACAGTATTAATGTTATACATAAGTAATTAGCTAGGCTACTTAATGAATTTATATTAACGAATGCGCTGACACCGTTGTGCTCACTCTAATGACGACTGAGATAGACCACAATCTTACGTGTACGCTGTACATCTATAACAGGACTTATGGCAACGACATGACGCTAAGATATATGTTGTTGTTACTGTAGTCAAGCCGTGCCGCTATATAACATAATAAGTTGACATCCAAGGGAAAAAAGTTCGATGTAGGATAATAATGAAAATATTGATAGAAATATGTGTTCTCACTTAAGAAAGATAGTAGGACTAGAGGACACGAAGTAACATGAAGGACCAGTGTAGATTGGATATCAGAAAGTACTCATTCTTACAAAAGACAATAAATCAATGGAACAGGTTATCTACAGAATGCGTAAATGACAGCAGCTTGAATAACATTCAACAACATCGACAAATATCTCAGAAGGGTGAATATTGCTGGGATTATAGTTAATGCAATGGCTTCCTTGCCCACGTGCCATCTGGGCCTTTTGTAGTGGATGGCAATCTTGTTAAATCTTATAAAATATTAACGGTATCAGACGGCAAAGTGGAACAGGCTGTGTTACTAAGCACAAACTTCGAACAATTAGCGACCAGGGACCGTTTCACTAAGACAAAGAGCTCATAAGGAAAATCCATCATAACACTGAATCCATCATTGATTTTTAAGAGCGTTTTCAAAATGCCCTTCACTTAAGATGCTCATAAAATCCATCATAAGCTAATGATCGAAATGTACACCATAAGATCCGCAGTGTGCACAACTGGGCAAAAAAAACCAGAAAAGTTGTCGGAAAGTGGCTGATAATACGATCCATCCAAGATTTTTCAACTACATTTGACTGATTTGTTCACTGGGTGAAGAGAAAAAATATAATTTGAAAACGAAGACGCTGTGTCACAGAAAACACTATTTCTTTGAGGACACAGAAAACACTGTGTCACAGAAAACACTATTTCTTTGACACATCGGCAACGTGTTGTTTTGAGAAATGAAGTTTTGACAGTTTTCAATAACAAAGCTCGCGGAGAGCACCAACAACCTCAACCGAAGTTGTGTCATCAACTATACCAATATGAAGGTTAGGGGTGTACATATTTTTGTTAGACACAGCTAACAATTTTCTCAACATTTAATAGCAAACGTTTCGCGAACAACCTTGACCTTCACAATGCCGTAAAACAGCGCACACGATGTCGGTGACACGCAGTGCTGTAAAATAAACGCTATAGACAAAAGCCAGAATTTACGAGCTATTCACCTTCACATTTTGAAAACTTGTTTGACTGTGAAAAACTAGATCTCTGCGTAAAAGTGGAGTCAAGATACTACGCAGTTAGGTACAATTTACTGCTTGTGATGGATACGTTTTGCTTTATAAATTATGAACGGTCTGACCTCGTCGTAACTCGTAAGTTAGGAGCGTCTCAATGACTATGTCATCACATGAGGGTTTCAATGACTGAGCGCGTTTTATGGTTTCTTAGTGAAACGAAATTTTCAGTTTCGATCATAGCTAAGGCTAAAGAGCGAAATCGATTTTTAAAAGCGAAATCGTGCTTAAGAGTTCACAAGAATGTTAGTGAAACGGTATCCAGACCCAGAAAACACCCAGATTGACATCATTGACATTGTAACATGAAGCAGTGACATACAACGTTCAACAGCTTTAATTCAGACCGAGATTACTAAATCATTGTCATCGTGTGCATAAACAGTCGGCACCTGCAACTTCCATTTAATCTTAACGTCTGACGTCACGCACGTGCTTCCTTTAAACCTTTGATCTTCAATTCCGGTATCTGACAACAGGGAAATTGCTGAGCCGTAAGACGCTTTATGGGACGAATGTACATATTTCATCTGACGCAGCTGTTGCTGTGGAAGTAGCACAATCGATGATATTGATGCTTATTATAGAGACATGGTATGTCGGGTCCGTGTATTTGCCGCCTTTTCATTTTCGGTATCAAATTTGCAACGTAAAAGATACGTCAAACCGTTTGTTTTTTGTTTTCACTGCATCAGAAAAAAACTAAAAGCGACTGCAGCGCCACTCGTTTTTCGTTCCGGCAACTGTTTCGTTGATGTGCTAAGCGGCCAATTACGTAATAATAAAATGTATATGCACATAACATAACATTTATAACATATACAGCATGTATGCATGTATAGATACAAACCTGCACACATACATACTTACGTGCATGCGTGCGTGCACATTTGTGTATGTGCTAAGCAGCCACACACATGTGCACATGCACGTAGCATACACATGCACACACACATACATGCATGCATGCATGTATGCATATGTACATACATACATGCATATATGATGCGTGCATACATGCACACACGCACACACGCATACACGTTTGTATGCAAACATGTATATGTCATGTACGTTATATATGTTATGCTATGTGCATATATTATGTGTGTGGCCGCTTAGTGCATCAACGAAACACATGCCAGAACGAAAGACGAGCAGCGCTGAAGTCGCTTTTTGTTTTTCGTTCTGATGTCGTGAAAACGATAAAACGGTTTAATGTATCTTCATGTTTTTTATACTTATATTACAAAACCTCGTATAACAGGTAGCATTTGTTTTTCGGTTTTCCTATGGCAAATTAAAAAATGTGTGCCTTTTTCGTTTCCAAATTATAATTTTTATAAGGAAACAAGAACAGACGGCAAACACACACACCGTGACAATGGTTGGATGAAGGTGGCAGTGTCACGCGGGATTGTTTCCTCGTGGTAGAACTACCGTGTGCAGAAAGCAGCATTTATTAAGGAAAAACCAAGGTTGGATATGAGAAAGTGCTCATTCTAACAGAGAGACGATAAATGAATGGAACGGTTCATCTAATGATTGTGCTAATGTCAGCAGTGTGAAAAAAATGATAAACTACCAAAGAGAAGACCGCTCCTCGTGTATTAATACAATACTTTTTTCTATAATCCATTTAAACCTATACTCCACGATGGGATAAAGATAATGAAGACATAACCAGTATCATCGTGCACAGTCCTGCCACAGTTTGATATGTACACGTCACGTTACACTTCCATTTACGACCGCGGTGTAGCCTAATATCCAACCGCAGTACATCTATGTCCATCACACAGTGTACAAGTAAAAACAATATTCACAATAGTAGGTGTCCTATTTGTGGGTGTCATTTTTGTATTATAATTGTGCTTGCGCTTGGGAATGCACGGCTTAGAATTTGTAATAGTTTGCTACATGATTAAAAAGCTATGAATTGTAGAATGGGTGCTCCTAGACGTGGCGACAAACGAACAGTGTGTATGATACATTTGCAGTACGAAGACTGGTTGCCAGTGGTTGGACACAAAAGGGGAAGACTTGCCAATTGGTTTTTTTTTTTCAATTTTTTTATATGGTATTCCTTCCGTGTATGTTGTCCTGGGGAAAGTATTTTGAGGGAAGAAGGTTAATTAAGGTTAATGCCGACTATGATTAGTGCAAATGGCGATTATTGTAATAATGACGATGTTGATATGATATGATAACAGGATGATGATAATATGATGATGATAATAGGGATAATGGTGATGATCAACGGCGTGTCTAGGATTTCGCAAATGGAGATGCCGGGGATGGGCAAGCCTAGCCTAGCGGATCCACGGCCCAATGCCCCCCCCCAACAAAAAAAATACGCCTCTGGTGATAATAATGATGACGATGACCGTGATAATACTTAAGGACGGAGCAGATATTTACGACAGTGATAGTAATGATAATGACGATTATAATGTTAATGACAGCCCCCGTGTTGCCCCCCCCCATCATAAGCCGCTACTATTTCACATGTACTTTCAGCGGCCCCCGAGATCGTTCAACTTGGTCCCATCAAACGTAACTTCCATCAGTGCTTGCGCTACAACATCCGGGGCTTTCCGTCACCAAACGTCACGTGGCTGCGCGACGGCGTCCCAATGCGCATGACCAACATCGTGATCGACGAACCCGACCCCAGGCGGAGCGACGGTCGCGACGCGCACGAGCTGATTGGCTGCCTCACTTTCAAGTTGTCGACGCATTTGTACAATGACGAGTACACGGTGGTCGCGACGAACGATTACGGCTCAGCCTCTAGCAGCGTTAACGTCACCATCCTCGAGCCTCCTGGTGGGTGTTATTATTGTTACAAAAAGTTATAAAGCGCCATATACCAGCCCGTTCATAGGTGCGTACAAAACATACATGCAATCATACAACTATTAAATATGCAATACTGTGGTTAAACATGTGTAATAAAAAAATAGCGTATTCGACAAAGATAAATAAAATATATATAAATATAATAAATAATCATGGTAAATAAATAAATAATTATAGCAAATAAATAAATAAATAAAATACATGTTCATAAAAAGTTTCCTCATCTGGGAGGTCTTTACGTCAGGATTTGGGAGATGACGGCGACACGACAATGACATTGACAGGATGACGACAACGATAACGATGATTATGCCATAGGATATTAGGTTATTTCGTCCAGTTCCCATTGCTTCAGTTCATGCATTACGTATAACCGAACACTAAACGAAAGAGAGTTGTGGGATCATTCGAACACGCAGCTTTCATGCCTAATCTTTAGTATTGGGCTATGTGTCATGACAAATTGCACGCTTAAGAACAACAATCATGATGATGATGACTGCTATTGCTACCAAGCCATCGCAACCGGAATAACAACGCAGTCAAGTGTAGTAAAGATAAAGACATATACAACTAAGTAGATAGTGAAAAAGCAGAGATAAACTCGAAGTAGCCAGGACCGAGAATTAGCTTCGGATTACGTATGTGTTTGAGGCAAGTCTGTGTATTGCAACATCGAGGACATTGCCAGAACCAGACCTACAGCAACTCTACTAGTTATGAATATTCGAGTTAATAATGCTTCAGTTAGCCAAACCATTTAATATATATATATATATATATATATATATATATATATATATATATATATATATATATATATATATATATATATATATATATATATATATATATAACATTGTATATTATTAAATAAAAACTCTTTTAAATATTCATATATAAGTATACGTACTTGATTACACATTAAAACAATATAATAGCTATATTGAACATTGTTCTAATGACGAAAATATAATCCCTGGAACGTTTCCACATACCGTCATGTAGTCCGAGTTGTGCTAACGTCTAGTATTCAATGTTGGACATCTGCAGGCGGAGGATTTCCCCCGGCAGCTCGTGGCCCCCGTCCGCCGAAGTTAGACCCCGATTCCTTCCGGAGATCCACGAGGCCACGACACACGTACGTGCCAGCGACGAGAAGTCCCATCGACAACGATGATCCAGAACGGGTAAATGCATTTAATTCGGCCTGATACTCGTTTACTATTATATTCAGCGAAACGTACCTTTCGTATTTGTCTAAATTGGGTCACGGTGCATATTAATTAAATTAACATTATTTTTGTGTGTAGACGAGGAATAGGTGAGTATGTGTGTATGCCTTTCACGAATTGTTGGTATAACTTTAATGCCGTTTCTGTGATGAAATACTAATTACAATTACGTAATGTCAGCTCATCCCTGACCAGCTTTGACCAACCATTTATCTTACTTTAATTTAGAAATAAAATAATCCCGAATACCGATTATGCTATTTGTTTTAATTTAACGCACTCTACGGGATACGTGCATGTACAGTCGAAAAGCCAGTTTGAAGTGTTCGTGTCGTTTCCAAACTGCCTGTGTCAGCTGTGCTCCTGTTTCGGCCAATGTTTATTACATTTAATGCACGGCTGACGACGTATTTTGTCATAAAATAGAAACTTGCGACAACATCCCGCTCTTGTCTACGGACTACCACGAGGTAATAAATAATAAAAGTGCGTGTGTATATGTAAACGTTATCAAAGTATAATCTGAATGCAAATCTCTCGTTGGCGATAAAATACTTTTAAGCAGTAGTGAATATAACTACACGTGTGTCAGTCGTAAAACGTGGACAGTCTAACGCCATTAGCCACCGACATAGTCATGGTAAATAAACACGTACCCCTATTTTGTCGTAAAACATACGAGCCGCTGGCGGTTAGCTACTGGATTATCCAGAACAAACAAATAACCGTACGCATTGCTGCAGTAAACTTCGTGAACACGATGTAGTTGGCTAATTACGCATCTCATTAGAACGGTAGGAGGCCTCTGCTAATGCACTCTTGCCACACAGCACAACAAAGAGTAGCTCTAAGACGTCAGTAATTGGAAAGCTCTGTTTATCTAGGCGAGGAGCTAATTGCTAATTTTCGAGATGGACCTGTAATACGCAGACCCCAAGGCTTGTGCATGATCAGCGGTTTGATCTCGCATAAACTTTTGTGTCGCCCAATCACCTGAATGATACATATTCATGTAATGGAGTTTGTCATGACGGCAACACAGGAAGTCATGAAAGGACGCTCGCAGTGGTTAGCATATGTTGTGAACCACGTTTAGAAATTTAAAAACTTTATTGTCCATTAAATGTTTAACATGAAATGGAATTTTTTCTTTGGGCTCACACTGTTGAGGTATAAACAGTAAGACAAAATCAATATATGAGAAAAGTAAAACAGAAAACTCCCGAGCCAGCTTTGCTTTTTTCTTGACAGACACCATGGGTGTGTGTGTGTGTGTTTGCGTGCGTGCGTGCGTGCGTGCGCGCGTGCGTGCGCGCGCGCGTGTGTGCGGGGTGTTGTGGTGTGTTGTGTGTGTGTGTGTGTGTGTGTGGTGTGTGTGTGTGGGGGGGGGCATTTGTGTTGCAACACGCATGCCATGATTGGTATCAAGGAAAAGTCATAAACACTGCCGCAGTCGTTTGCCACTCATCACTGGAGCATCACTGGATTGTCAATATATGGATGAAACTCAACGTAGTCTTCACGTGGTGAACAATGCCAGAATACCAATCATCGTGGATCATACGCTTGTAGATACTTCTAGTCCGGAGCTTACCGCAACTGTCACTGCAATCCCAAATAGACAAAACTGTTTCAATGTAAAGTTGTAAACCCTTTGGTTTTGGCTACTATATGGTGCAAGCTGCATCGTTGTATGTCTATTTGTTATTGTTTTGATATTTACATCCAAAACAGGAAATATCGTTTATGAGCATCCTGTATAACCGTGTATCCAACAAACTAAACGTTTTGAATCAGTCAGAAATGTTACACTGTTTAAAGTCTTCCATTCACGCGGTTGACATTCGCACTTCACTTCACTTCTTCGCACTGTTGTGTTGGCCTAGAACCGACCTACTTTTTTAAATGCATCTTATGGTCTGCCACTCGATACTGGCTTGACATCTTCCCTTTATAGAATAACCCGAAATGCGGCGACAATGCCATTGGTAACTAATGCTATTATGAACAATAGTTAAAACCAATGATTCGCCAACCGTCACGTGTTCGAAATTGTTCGAGGAAAACGAGCATCCGGCACGCGGAACGGCTAGGAATTATTAATAGATGAACGTGTCTTCTAACCAATCCATCAGACAGGTTATTTGGAATTGTACGTTCTCCGACGCCATTTTAATTTGTCCCGGACAATTGGATAAGCCTATCTCTCCGAGACCCGCTATGGTGGAAAATGTTTGTGACTCACTGAGAATCCCCATACGGATCTCCAAAAATCGGTTGGCCCATGTGTTGACATACTTCTTTATATACAATGAAACAATGAAATTCCAATTAGTAAATTTATGATAAAACACATTCTAATTGTATATAGGGGAGACCGGGGTGTGTTGGTGCATGGGGCACTTACTTTTTCGATTTTGATCAGTTGAAAAATTAATGCACTAATCCTACTACGTTTAAACCAAGCCAACACATCTAGCATTACATACAAAACTAGAACATTTCAGCCATAAAGACAATGCTACGCAAAAGTTATTACGACTTTTTACTTTTTCACAACGTTGAGTAAAGAAATATGATAGATGTCTTCTACACCATGAGTACGTACTGGTCATGTACTGTGCAGGGCGACATGATGAAGGTGTGACATTTGGGAACACATCTAAATGAACTAAATCATATTGCGCCATATATGGTATTTGTCGTCATGCAAATAACGGCCGACCAGGTCGGGGCGTGTTGGCGCATTTTTGTCGGGGCGGGTTGGCGCATGCATTATCATGGGGATTTGGTATGTTACCGACAGGCGAAACCAGAACGACACGCAATATGTCGCCCGATTCAGTAATGAAGCTTGATCCATCGGTGAAGCTCATACGCTCGGAGTTGTCAGTATTTTACATGCCACAACTGTGATTCTGTTGTTTTAAAGCCGGTGACTTGGGTTGAATTAAATGACTGCTTGTTAACCATTTTGATGTACTTAATTGGATGTGCCAACGTACCACGGGGGTGCGCCAACCTACCCCGCACAAGGGGCAGGTTGGCGCGGTTGAGGAGGGGTCAGATAACGGGCAATATCATAAATGCTACGGTAGTTAGTAAATCACTGAATATGTCTACTAATACATGACGGAATAGGGAACATACGTGTGGATGTGCCCTGTCTACGTTCCCTTAAGAAAAGAATTATATAAGTGAGAATTGCGCCTCACCCCAACCCCTCCCCCCCCCCGTCTCTCCACCAATCGACGAAATAACAGCAACAAGCAGGGGAACTTGACGATTCCTAAGCAGCCAAGTTAAAAAATTACATGAAAATGTTGTCTTTATAATAATGCATATAACCCGGAAAAAATTCCAGCCAAAAGTCTCATTTGATATATTCACATTCAAAATTGATGGCCAGAAGGGGTTGTTTTGTGATTAACATCGATGATGCGCGTAGTGCGTGTGATTTCAATTCGTAGGCCAAGCCATATTTTTTATCAGTTTGGCGAACTTTAGCGAGGCTTCTTTACTCAGTGCACCGGCGAATTTCAGTAAAAAAATTAGCTCCTAGATTGGAAGATAATTTCTACTGCTTAAAAACATATCGGTTTATCGTAGTGCACTATATGGTGTATGTAGAATATGTACAGAAGTTACGAAATAGCTTGCACAATTTCGCTGGATAGACCTGGTATTTTGTTGTCGGTACTGTTCGCCAGATGAATTTCTCTAGATCCATATTTTGGAAATTTCTCTATACACAGATCCTCGAGCTGAAATCTAGACTACAAATAAGCGGTAATATCGAACCACGCCAACACCCATCCGTGTGTTGTTCGACACTCCCCGTTTCCACTTTCAGGCGTAAGATCATCCGTTTTTACCGTTCATCTCTACATCTCTCCACTGTGTTGCACGGACACCCTCGGTGTAGCGGCTGTGATATTACACGAGAGTGTTCTCTCGTTCAGAACACCCACACTATAACGCACGCAACACGATATTAATACGCAACACGAATCCGGATCATGTTCGAACGGAAATGCCATCGACAACGCAGTCGGTTGCAGTGACGTCAGTTGGTCGTATTTAAGCGTCTGGAGCTCTACGTTTCGCTGTGGTTAAATCTCCGAGCCGTGGCACGCGACACTCCTGATATTCTAAGCAGGACACTAAGGTCGATGTAGCATAATTCGTTCGGAGTTAGGTGTGTGCGCTATAAAAAAACCATATGAGAACCACCGAAGGCGATGATACTGCATCCGTTAGTTTCAAGTCACGATCGCAATGCCAACGAGACTCTGTGGTAAGGAACTTGCATCGCTCGGTCTGTGTGGGCTGGTGCTCCCCTGGCGTGTCGTGATCCCATCCTCCCGAGCTAGTCGTCATTCCAGGAAATCCTCCCGTTATACACAAATATGGAATATGTTTTGAAGTCCATCTCTCACGAGCCACTGCAGATGCGTCCATGACGTGGTGCAATCAATTATGCCAACTACTTCGCAAGAGGATACGATTACTTTACTTTATCTGTCCGCTTGTTCCGGGGGTGTCGCGGGGAGATGAAGCTGGCGATCAGCAGCAAGCTGGAATGCTTGGAGAGGGGGGATGCCGTGTGTCTCTTTGACACCTGCAATCCAAGTTTTTCTTTGTCTACCTCTCGCTTTGAAGCCTGCCGTGCTGGTGTTGTATTCCTTGAGGGCCAGTTGGTTGGTGGTCATGCGTGTCAGATGTCCAAACCACATGATTCTCTGTTGTTGTATGTAGTGGTGGGCTGGTGTTGTTGTATGTAGTGGTGGGCTGGTGTTGTTGTATGTAGTGGTGGGCTGGTGTTGTTGTATGTAGTGGTGGGCTGGTGTTGTTGTATGTAGTGGTGGGAAGGTGTTATTGTATGTAGTAGTGGGCTGGTGTTCCGACCATTTCCCGGATGTGCTCGTTTCTTTTCATGTCTCGTTTGGTCTTGTTGACGGCTCTTCTTAGACATCTCATCTCGTTGGTGATGATCTTTCTTTCAAGGCTTTTGATCAGGGTCCATACGATTGAATGAACGAAAACAAATAAGGTGCCATCCGTGTTTAGGTTACCGTACAATGTTGATTGAAATCTAACAGTTTGTCAATAAACACAACGTTGCCAATTTTACTAGCATCGTCATTTCGAGTGGAAACTTACGCAATCACTCCATAAAGGAGACGAGAAAAGTACGTTCCCGTCCGTCACTGTTTGACTTTGTGTACTTTCCTTATCCTCTTCTTGCCCAGAGATGGCACATCTTGACTGTCGCTTCTGTGTCAGTTTTGAAGACTTCTGTTCGTTGGGAGTCCATTCCCGCTACTTCCTTGTTTCCCAGAGTGGTCGTTGTACCTCTACTATCTACTTTTGTTGGTGGGAACGTTTCAATCTCGAAGTCTCTTTGGCAGGCTGTTGGGTACTCTCGATCAAGTTTGTTAAGCAATCCATCCTCGTTCTTGTTGCTGTCCATTGGTCAGCAGCCGTCCTTCTTTGTCCACGACTAAGGGGTTCATCTTGCAGTTGTTTTTTTTTCTTCACAAATCTGTTTGGTTATCTCATACACTATGCCCAGTTTAGCTGTTTCGCCCTTGTTTTCAAAGTCTTCTAAATAAACCCTTTTGCTACTTCTGCCTGGCGTCTTGAATTGTTTATTTAACTCACTGTATTGTTTATTTAATTGTTTATTTAACTCACTGTATTGTTTATTTAACTCACTGTATTGTTTATTTAATTGTTTATTTAATTGTTTATTTAATTGTTTATTTAACTCACTGTATTGTTTATTTAATTGTTTATTTAACTCACTGTATTGTTTATTTAACTCACTGTATTGTTTATTTAACTCATTGTACTGAAGTCGGAGTCTTTCAGTTTTTCATATTTTCATTCACTTTTCTTTTACGTGTTCCCACGCCACTGCGTTGATGCACTCACTGGTTACGTTACCTAGTTGTAATGCCAAGTGTCTCACACCCTCTTAAAGCTCAAGCTTCCTTTGCATCTTTCATGAGGTGTACATTAAAACGCTGTAGGAATGTCTGTGTACGGTAACCGATTCTTCTGAGCTTCAGTGATTGTTGCCTAAAGTAAATTATGGTTACTGATAATGTGTCTCTGACTACCCAGCTCGCAACGTCAACACTATTTGTAGAGGTGCCTGCGTCAAACATATTTGTTACTGAATATCATTATAAAGTAACTGAGTTTATGATTAATTTACAAAACAGATTGATTATGATTAATAATTAATTAAATTCTGAGTAAATAATTAATAATTTATGTTTTAATAATCCCATTCAAACGTGATTCCTACAGTAACGGCCTTTTTGCGAATGCGCTATCTTACTGCATCTGCGCCTACCTTCGTGAGCGCTCCTTCTCACCTAAACGACACAATAAACTTCGCGTAGGCGCTATCTGCCCCCCAGAACGCGACCGAAGCCAGCGTGTCCGGTCATTGCTATGATGATCTAAAACACCGTAGGAGGGAGATAAACATATGCCTATATCATCTACGTGACATCTTCTGCGTGCCAAGTCTGCCACTTCACCACGGCGTACATCCATCAAACATTTAACATATCATCTGTGGCATTTACTTTGTAATTACGTTCTGCTTGGTTTGCACCTTAAAATAAGCATAGCTACATATTTACAATGTTTATTCACATATTTTCACACGTGGTGAACTTAAAGCGAAACAAAAGGCTGTACACCTAAAAGAGATAATAACCCAAAATATCACGCTAGTGGTTTACTCAGAATGGGCTCTAAAAGTGGGATATCCTGGTAAATTCTCCGGTTAACTGAGGGCTGACATGTTATCCAGATCGACTGATGCACATGCACAGTTCTACAAAATTGTGTAACCTAGACTACCACGTGACGTATTAAGCGCTGCCGGTATACACACAACCAGCTGAAAGTCTCAATCAAATGGGCTCTTATATAAGAAAGATGACTAGTTTAGTCAACAAAGACCAAAATAAGTTACATAAGTACATACGCGCGTACTCGGTCGCGTTGGAAATGATTCAAACGTCTGCTGGATTTTCAGAACGAGACAGCCGTGTGTCATCTGGGTTGATATATTACGGTAAAATGCTCTAGACCAATCAGGTAGTCTTGTTACCGCAATATATCCATCCAGACAATGCACGGCAGCCTCGTTCTGACAATCCCATGTTAAACATTCGTTTGTGAACGCCGAGTGGACACCAGCACGCCTAGCGGTTGTATAAATCAAGGTAATAAGACTGCCTGATTGATCTAGAGCATTTTACCGTGATATATCAACCCACATAACAAAAAGCAACCTCGTTCTGAAAATCCATCAGGCGTATGAATCATTCCGAACGCGACCGAGTACGCGCGTTTGCATAGACACGCGATTGTTCGAACGATTTGCGTGTTTTCTGTGATTGTTTTGATTTGCATGATCTGCGTCAAACGTCCGCATCAGTTCCTTCGAACGGTAGATTTCTTTGTGAAACCGGCCCAGCAGCGTATTTAAAAAATGTAATGTAGTAAGTGAAAAAGTATGCTCAAGTGTTAATTAACCGTTATATAACGGGAATAGCATACTGTTTGTTGATGTCACTCGAGTATCACCAGCCATATAACATCACTCGTGCCTGTGGCACTCGTGGTATTGTCTGGCTGGTAACACTTTCGTGACTTCAACAAACAGTGTACTACTCCCTAACTATCCATACAGACAATGCACGGCAGCCTCGTTCTGAGAATCCTGTGTTAAGCATACTTTTGTGAACGTCGAGTGGATATCAACACGCCTATCCGTTGTATAACTGACAGTATGGAGCGGGCCATGAAATTAGGAAGTTGTATGTTCAGCACTGTTTTCCTAGTAAACCACTGGTATGATATTCTTAAATTTAGTTGTATAAGGTTATATTTGAGTAATTCTAGTAGGTGGGCATTTATTTCCCTTTAATATCACTCGGTACGGGCATTTTTTTAGCATTACCAGGTATCCGTGTTTTTCCAACCCATCCGACGCTGCAGGCGCATAACACAATTTAATCTTCAACGAATCAATAAATCATTGCTGTTTCGCTCAAATAAAAATATACTAAATACGAGAATATAACATTGGAGTGACTGATGCATAAATATCTCTCCGCCAAACGTTGAAGTAATGTTTCCAAAATGCCTCTAAAATGTCAAATGTCTTGCCGAACAAGCATGCTCGGTAATACCCATGGGTACCCATGCGTCAGTAAGCTCTTTTCTCTCGGGGCATGCGGCCACTCGGTGTATAAGCGGCAGACGGCAGACACACGTACTAATATGCATGCGACGTATGTTTCTTAATGCGTACGGACGTCATTGTAAGAACCGGATTTTACCAAATTAATTAATTATAAATTGTAAAAAAATAAAAAAAAACTAGTCAGTAACAAATATGTTAGACGCAGGCAAAAAATCAAAATAAATCCGTATGCGGATTTCTTTTCTGCCTTTTATAGTATTATATATGGCACGTGTAACATATTACACATTAAAAGATAAAATGCTGTATAAATACATCATTTCGAAAATTCAAACGTAGTTTTTCGTTTTTGAACGCGTCATAGGTGCACGGATGTTGGCAAGATGGCACCCGCTATTGAAGTCTATTGAAGGTGGCCGTGAATAAAATATTTAATGGTTCGAAAGTCACATTACATTGAAGAAAGAACTGCAAAATCGACATGAACTGTTATACCTCGCAAATTAGTTCAAGCTTCCTCAGCAATTAGTTTTTCCCATCGCGAATCAAGTTGATGTTCAAATCTAAGGAAGTGCGCACTTTTGTTAAAATCATCGAAACACTGACTAATTTAATGATGTGTCCGATGATTTCTTCAAAAGTAAATAACGGTCAACGAACTAGCATGTGTGCACTTCCACAAATGAAGACAAATGAAGACAAATGGTGTCTGTGTAACTTACACAAATACAGCACCAAAGCAGCTACAGCCAAATAATTTTGAATTGGAATTGTTATAAGGTAATTTAATCCCATAGATCTTTCAGCACAAACCTTGTCTTATTTACCAAATTGTCACATTTAAAAATAAAATATTGCAACATTTGTAAGTTAATGTACACATCAAGACGTCTTCAGTTTGTTGCCCAGCATTGTCGAGGTGTACGTGACCTAGTCGATAGTATAGATAGGTTTAATTATTTGCGAAATTAGTCTGAAAACAACCACAACCAGGAAACCAACCACAACCAGGAAACCAACCACAACTGACCGAACTGTCTCCGTATTGCAGGTATTCACAGCAGTTGTCATCGCTATCGCGGGTGTCGCCACCGTCGGCATCGTCGTCACATTTGTATTTGTGACGTACAGGTGTCGCACGAAGCGACGACACTGCAAGAACAAGCGACGCGATGTCACACAATGGCCACCGTGTTGCATCCGGTGTTGTCGACCCAGGGGTCGTGGCCGTGCGCCGTGCGCTCTCGATAGAGAGGCTATCCCGCTCAACGCGACACACGTCGTCGAAAACCAGAACTATTTCCGAAGAGTGCAACATGTCGGCTCGTCAGGTAGGCCCTAGGCGGCGGGGGCAGGCGAAGGGCAGGGGCTGTTTACTATCTCCCCTCCATAGTGTCCATAAAATGGCTTCCTTGCCCAATTGTCATCTGCTTTTTGCGTTGGATGGAATTGTCGATAAAATTTTGTCATGTTGATGGACGGTGTGCCGATAATTTAAAGACATATTTCTGGATATGATACTCCCTTAAAGAAGATGATTTTTTAACATCGACGGGAGAATAAGCTATGACATAACATGTGATACCAGTCGTGATAATAGCGATATCGTCCACAAACTCGATATATCGAATATATGTATACCGAGACAATTTTTTTTTAATCTAAGATAATCATACAAATTTCTCATGGAAAAGCGGTAGCACTGCTCAGTTTTAAACAATAACGTTAGATAATTAAATATTTTACAACGTTTCTCCGCTTTCCGCACCAGCACCGCCACTACTATATTAGCATCGTCAGCTTCGAATCCGTCAACTGAAAGAACCAAATTTGTCTGCTCTATCTTCCAGTAGCGATACGTAACATAACAAGCGAGAAGATTCACTTCATACGGTTGCTGGGAGAGGGCGCCTTTGCTCGCGTCTATCTGGGTCTGTGCGAAGGACTCACACCAGGAGATGACCTTTCCATGGTGGCCATAAAGACTCTCAAGGTAAGAGCTCTTCCGTCGCGCATGTGAACGAAAGAAACCATGGAGTTGCAAACGAGCAAACAAACCAATTAAAAATAAAAAGACATGAAAACAAGTGCGTTCTCTGTTGGTTTTATGTATATTTAATGTTGTGTATATATGTATCTCTCCCTCCCTCCCTCTGCCCTCCCTCCCTCCTTCCCTCTCCCACCCCCTCCCTCCCTCCCTCCCTCCCTCCCTCCCTCCCTCCCTCCCTCTCTCTCTCTCTCTCTGTGCGTGCGTGCGTGCGTGCGTGCGTACTTGTGTGTTTGTATGTCTGTCTGTCTGTCTGTGTGTGTCTGTGTGTGTGTGTCTGTCTGTCTGTGTGTGTCTGTTAGTGCCCTGCGCGGGCCGGGCTTTGGGTCCAAGCCCGGCCCGGGCCTCTACATAATTTCGCGGGCCGGGCCTGGGCCTACATACTGCGGGCCCGGGCCGGGCCTGGGCTGAAAACAATTTAAAAACAACGGGCTTGGGCCGGGCCTGGACCTAGTGTGAGCGGGCCGGGCCGGGCCGGGCCTGGGCTGGGCCTGGACATAATAAAAATATTCATACAAAACACCGATTATTACATTATTATTTAATAAAAACTTATTATAAATTGTAATTCCGGTTAATGAATGCTTAAACTTATTTCTTTAGTATTATATAGTTGCAAATTGAGACCTTGCATGGAATCTAATGGCCCCATAAGTTCACTTGGCTGGAAGTAGCCAGCTCCAAATGTTTACTTTAGAAATATTTGCAGAGGCAATCAAGCCATGATTAACCATCAACTTATCACCTTTTGACCCTACCAGTGGACATTCCATTGTCTAGGTCTTCCCTCCAAACATTGCCCACCTGAATGACCTGCCCACTGCCAAGTGCCCACTAGGCCACTAGCCCACTACCCAATACCCAACCCAGTTGGTAACTGGTATTTCTCCCCAGTCTTAATTCATTCACACTTGTGCTAATTCACACATGTCTGAACCTGTCTGTCTCAGGCTAGTGACTGCAGACCTGCTGGAAATGCCACTGGGTGTCAGTGCCAGTGGGTAACATTTAATTGAAATATCATATTAAATTATGTTAACTTAGTTGAGCTAATTCAATTAACAATATAAATTGGGGTTATGGCTTGCATATGGGTGAAGTCAAGGTTAGATAAATAAATATCCTACCCTAACCACAAGCCAATACTTTAAAGCCAAATATAACAAATGTTATCATATTTAATAGTAATGACACTAAGAAGTTTTTCTTTATTTTTCTTCAGGATATTCGTAATTTTGAAGAAGTTGGTGGTGCTGGATTTTTAGAACTCATCCAGCACACTATGGAACATCAGCATAAGAGTAGTATTCCAATAAGAGCTAAGGATATTATGCCCCACAATAAGTCTGTTTTACAGTTTATATGTTTTTCGTCTTTGTTATAAGATTATAGGTTTATCTTCTCTAAACTTAGCGGGCCGCGGGCTTGCGGGCCGCGGGCTTACCCATCTTTGGCCCGCGGGTATGGGCCAGGCCTGGGCCTGAAACTTGCGGGCCGGGCCGGGCCTGGGCCAAACATTCACGGTCTGGGTCGGGCCTGGGCCTAAATTCTAGTTTGCGGGCCTGGGCCGGGCCGGGCTTGAAAAATTATTGCGGGCCTGGGCCGGGCCTGGACTCAAACTGCTAATTGCGGGCCGGGCTTGGGATCAAATTCTAGGCCCGCGCAGGTCACTAGTGTCTGTGTGTGTGTGTCTGTATGTTTCCCTGTCTATCTGTCTGTCCCTCTGTGTGTCTGTCTGTGTCTGTATGTGTCTGTCCATCAGTCTGTCTGTCTGTCAGTCTGTCTGTCTGTCTGTCTGTCTCTCTCTCTCTCTCTTTCTCTCTCTCTCTCTCTCATTTATCTCATCTCTCCCACCTCTCTGTACTCGCATCTTACTATCTCTCTCGATTTTTCCTCTTTTTCTCTATCGGAGTGCCTATTTCAGTCTTTCTGGCTCGCACCAAGGCAACAGACCAAGAATAACCATATATTTTGCATAGAGATGCGGTGAACACCCTCATATATAGCAGAGTTAACCATTTCCTGTTTACTTTGTTAAAGCTGAACATGTTTAATATCGATCACCCAACACACCCATCTTTAATTACGATACTTTAGTTGAACGTTGGTTTATAATTTAATGTGTATAAACAGATCGCGGGATCCATTGTCGACGGAAGTACAACCTGATCCTCAAATCAGAGAGTCGAAAATATGTAATTGCAACAAAGAATACGGCGTACCAATAATAACGCATCGGACTGCAAAAATTAGCTGATCTGATGTTTGAATAACACGATTGTTTCCTAGCACGGCAAAAGATTCGCGCAAATTACGTGTTGAAGTTCCGTCGAAAAATTCCCGCGATTTCACCTTTACGTCAGTGTTATGTTATGCACCAGAGGCGCTACTGGTCATTCCGGGTAGCGTATATTAACTAACTCGGTTTTATACCGAAATATCTTGCGTGCTTAGTTGGAAAGCTTAATTTCACCTGAAGCCTAAATGCGTGATATATGTATAGTAAAAGTATAGCATTCACCAATTGTTTACGTGTAAGAGTTCTTAGACCATGGTAGAACATGCCTACGTGCATGGATGGTTAGTCTCACTCTCCGAGGCTGTCAGTCTATGGCCTGACGGTTCGGTTCCGCTGCAGGAGAGCTGTTTCGAGGACCAGTTGAGGGACTTCGACCACGAGGCGGAGCTGCTGGCGTCGCTGCAGCACGAGCACATCGTCGCTTTCTACGGGATCTCGCGAGACTCGCAGCCTATGATGATGATATTCGAGTATTTGGAGAACGGCGACCTAAATAAGTTTCTCCGGTTAGTGGCCGATGTGTGTGTGTGTGTGTGTGCGTGCGTGCGTGCGTGCGTGTGTGTGCGCGCGTGCGTGTGTGGGTCAAATAGAACATTAGCATTAACAAATGCCCAATGTTTCCAGGGACTAAGTCTACACAGTAACGTATTGAAAATAACACGTACATGGCGTTGTTCAACAGCTGCCAAGTATGCACAAACACGCACGCACGCACGCACGCACGCACGCACGCACGCACGCACGCATACACGCACGTACACATAAACAGTCATCCAATTCCCCTTGTTTTAGCCTTCAAGAATAATAACACCCGTGTGGTTGATAGAGAATCTCCTGCGTTAGAATGCAATTTGTTTCTTCATTTCCTGTAATAACTTCACTTCTTGCGTGTAGACAAATAAATACAGTCTTCTAAACTGCTAATAAAACACAGGCTAATAAAATTAATAAAGTCAGGATGTATTCACAACATGCCTTGACTTTTTCCAGATTGTTGCAAGATCCTGATCTGATCTATCCCCATATAAAAATGAAAACAGCAAGGCACAATTTTTTCTAGGCAACGATTAACTAAATTGAGCGCTATATCTACCAAGAGGTTGGAATATGACATCATCTTGCAGGACACATGGCCCGGACGCTGAGTTCACAGGGAAGACTTCCGGCGAAGTGAAGATCCTGAGTGTGCCGGAACTACTTCATGTGGCGACTCACATCGCCATGGGCATGGCGTATCTAGCATCGCAACACTTCGTACATCGGGACCTGGCCACACGGAACTGTCTCGTAGGCACCCAACTCATCGTCAAGATCGGTGACTTCGGAATGTCGCGGGATGTCTACAGCACGGACTATTACCGGGTAGGTGACGCTGTTGTAAATCTATATTGGTGTACAAGTTCGGACGTAAAATTAATGAATACGTACGGGACGCTACAGTGTATTGCACATTATGTTTGCCAACATCGTATCACTGATTTCATATCTTAACGTGCGAGAATATTATGGCTCCGTTTTGTGAATGAATTTCCACCAGATTCAAACGGACCACAAACGACGACAGTAAGGGAGACTCTTCAGAAAGACTAATAGAACAATGTCAACTGTCAAGCAGTTGATCGGTCACGTGTACAGCTCTGCTTAGTCTTTTTGTCGGCTCGAGTTTTACAATTAACTATTGCGCAATACGTGCGTGGTCACGACCGTCATATTCCTGTCATGCTGGCGAAATAGCAGCTACCCGGAATAACCCGTGACGCCTCTTGGGCGTAATACAACAGTTAAATCATGTGATATTTACGACAACACGTGTGCAACACGTAATTATGCGCGAATAGTTTACCGTGCGCTGAAACAATCGCGTATCTATTTGGAGAAGTACAGTGGATAGCAATTTTTTTTATTCTTTTATATCCAAATTCCTGGACGACAATATTCACGCAATGTTGAACATATTCAACCATGTACGCGTCTTGCTACATGTGGATTTTACTTTATGATGCCATAACGTTTTTACTGCAATGGGATCACAGTGTGAGATTAGTACCGTCAAATTTATGCCGGACTGTATTCACGGTATCTTGATCATGATTATTTTCTTTGACTTCTAATAAAAATGTACTTGGTTAACCAGTTAGGAGTAAATACAACTTATCCAACTATAAAATACAACATGACATATTGGTCCTTTCACGAGAGGATGCAGCTATCTGCCTATCTCCCATCTCCCGCCTATTTATGAGGCCCACCTCCCACCGATTTGTAGGACCAATATCCCACTTCCTGCCACACACCCCTCTCTAACTGTTTCGTCCTGCAGGTCGGCGGTCACACGACCATGCTGCCCGTGCGTTGGATGCCACCGGAGAGCATCCTCTACCGCACATTCACAGTCGAGTCGGACGTCTGGAGCTATGGCGTCGTCCTCTGGGAGATCTTCAGCTACGGGAAACAGCCGTGGTACGAACACTCCAACCACGAGGTACGGCGATGGTCTTGGTTAGCCCCAGCATACGCTAATACTTGGTTAAACTCTTTCTATCAAGTTTCTGTATCGAATCACCCGATGTTGTAGCTTGTCATGATTTAGCGTAACGTAATCGGTAAAAAAGGGCATTCCAAAACAATCGTTTTAACATGGTTAACAAGATTTACACTGTGGTGCACAGAGGTAACTGGGCATCTTGCGGGGTCTTAGGGATAAAGAGAAGGACAACCAGGGGCAGATCACGCTCATTAGTCCGGGTGGACAATGCTCTAGAGGAAGGAACACCCGCAAGACTAACCAGTGATGGTGATGGTGTCACATTAAAACACTGTCTGGTGCGGAGCGGCGCCCCTAGAATATTTGCATACAGTCTGCTCTCACGAACCTTCGATATGCAGATGATATCACCCTAATAGCAGCATCAAAGGAAGAATTGAAAAAAATCTAGCAGTTGCAATAAAAAGACGCAGTGAGGGTTTCGGTCTGAAAATCAATGAAGCGAAGACAAATGTAATGCGTACTCCCTTTTCTGGAGCGTTGCTCAGTATGGCAATGAGTCATGGACACTCCAGAAAGAGGGCTACAAACATACTCCCTTGTCTGGAGCGTTGCTCAGTATGGCAATGAGTCATGGACACTCCGGAAAGAGGGCTACAAACATACTCCCTTGTCTGGAGCGTTGCTCAGTATGGCAATGAGTCATGGACACTCCGGAAAGAGGGCTACAAACATACTCCCTTGTCTGGAGCGTTGCTCAGTATGGCAATGAGTCATGGACACTCCGGAAAGAGGGCTACAAACATACTCCCTTGTCTGGAGCGTTGCTCAGTATGGCAATGAGTCATGGACACTCCGGAAAGAGGGCTACAAACATACTCCCTTGTCTGGAGCGTTGCTCAGCATGGCAATGAGTCATGGACACTCCGGAAAGAGGGCTACAAACATACTCCCTTGTCCGGAGCGTTGCTCAGCATGGCAATGAGTCATGGACACTCCGGAAAGAGGGCTACAAACATACTCCCTTGTCCGGAGCGTTGCTCAGTATAGCAATGAGTCATGGACACTCCGGAAAGAGGGCTACAAACATACTCCCTTGTCCGGAGCATTGCTCAGTAAGGCAATGAGTCATGGACACTCCGGAAAGAGGGCTACAAACATACTCCCTTGTCTGGAGCGTTGCTCAGTATGGCAATGAGTCATGGACACTCCAGAAAGAGGGCTACAAACGTAAACACGCATGAGATGTGGGTATGGCTCAGAATGCTCAGGATAAGATGGACACAGAGAAAGACGAACATCTGGGTCAGATATAAAGTAGAGGTTGAAGAAGAAGACGATCTGTTATGTTTCATGAAAAGAAGAAAGCTGGCTAAGTGCGGTCACTAGTAAAGAACCAGAGAGTCTGATACTTACCAGTACAGAATGAGAACTACCAGGAAAAAAACAAAGAGGAAGAAGAAAAATGGGCTGGACTGACAACATCGAGCACTGCACAGATGGCGGACTCAAATATTTAACGCGTTTACGCATAAAATAAAATATAAAATATGTAGACAAAATGTTGCATGTTCACGCATCTGTTATCACCGTGAACGTGTCAGTCGATACTCAGGTAGCGTGCCATGTTCATTCCTCCATCGCAAGTTTCAGGCGAACACGAAACTATGTCGGAAAATATTCTTTTTACCTATTTTGGTACCATTCGATGTCGATCCGTTTTGTCCAATAAGTCCGAAGTGAGATAGTGCGATGGAAGCGATGGAAGGGACATTATGTTGGACAGCAGTCAATAACAAGCTACACAAAAATAAGTAATCACAATTATATGCCTAAGGCTTGCTGCGAGAAAGCAAATGATCGATATTCAAATAGCACTGACTGTCACAATGTGTATGCATACGTTTCCAATTACCGGTGATCTATTGGAAGCTGGGTGACTTAATGTGACATCTTCCGGTTTGCCTGCGTCAGTAAACGCGCTTAGCTTCTTTGTATCTTCTCTAATGCGGTCAACAAACAATCTCCTTCGTCTTCTATGCTCAACAGTAATCATAATTATCACAAGCATGATGTATTCAGACAAAACAACACACTTACGCACGCACTCACGCACACACAAGTGAAGAACGTTATACACGTGGTATTTATGCTTGAAAGCTTCAACAATGGCATAAGGACCAAGTGTACAGGTAATCCGTCTAGCATTTTTGAGCAGTGGCAAAGAGGGAACTACTTGAAATGTACGAAGGAGAATGGGAAAGTTAAGAAGACGCTGAATGCATTCGTGGTAAACACGCTGGGCTGAGTGTTACATTAGCAGCGTCTATGACGAGATAATCGTAGGTAGGTAGGTAGGTAGGTAGGTAGGTATGTATGTGTATGTGTGTGTGTATATATATATATATATATATATATATATATATATATATATATATATATATATATATATATATATATATAATGTATACACACACACACACACACACACACACACACACACACACACACACACACACACACACACACACACACACACACACACACACACACACACACACACACACACTCACACACAACGTGAGGTGCATTACTTCATACTAAGCCTATGAGCAGTGTAATGTGTGCGTCTATTTAATGTCATGTGCGTATCGTGTTACACGTGATACAGCAAGTATCGTATCGTATTACAGGTGATACAGCAAGTTCAGACGGGCCGATTTCTCGAATGTCCACGCTTCTGCCAGGAAGACATCTACAAAATAATGCTCGGCTGCTGGAAACGGCAGCCGGCGGACCGCCTAACGATGAAGCACATAGTCTCCATACTGAGGTCGATCCAGCAGGAACAGCCGCTCTACATTGAATGCATAGCGTGATGCTTTCGGACAAAGCACGCCTGATTCGTCCGACAAACGAGTACGGTTCCGCCACGCCTAGTACGCTGGGTGATTTTATCCTTATTGTTGCGCCACCTTTCTGAGACGGTGGCTCCCAAAAGGGCAGAAACAAATATGACTTGTTGCAGGAAAATGCCAACGGAATGGTTCCATCATAAGTGCAAGAGCGGCTGCATTCGGGTCACGAAACTGACGCATATACAAACGCAGTGGATCGCTCGGTGATCCTAACGAAATCACTGCGCATGTTTACTCCTTAGCGAAAAGTGAAAAACTAGCTCACTAGGTGGCGAGTCACGTTTTTTATTCAGTTGGCACTCATTTATTGCGTGATTTTTTAGAACAGCTTGTTTTTTATGATATACTCGAAGCTAGCTCGACTTCAATAATAAACTATGCAACTGTACAATAATTAATCATCACTGAGCAACGTTAAAGCAATCAATTGATTTCAATCTGAATTACTTTGGAAACACTTAGCGTGATTTCGAGCTTTAGGCCTAGAAACTAAATTAAGCAAATAATGCAGGAGCAAATTATGCATTCTTTGAGTCAGTATCTTAAAAACTTTAATTCGATCTCATCTTAACCCTCTTATCTCTAGGGTTGCTAAATCACATTATTTTAGGCGTTCTGCGCATTCTTCGACCGCACAGATACAGGGAATCAGTATCACACATTGAATGCCAATTAGGCCCAAACGTGGCACACCACCTAGGTTCAAGTGAGTATGACAGTCAGTCGGTGCAGTTGTCTACTATCTGATTTAACGACTCAAGTCACGGAACGTGGAAATCAACGATGTCATTCTGGGTTTAGTGCGCAATGATTTCCTCGTCTTACATGTTAATGTACGCTATTATGTACACATTTAATAGAGAAAAACATGAAACGATAAGAAATATTCCGCCTAGACGCATAATGTTTTCTTTCTATAATTATGAATCTGTGTAACGCTGAATGAATGGGCGTCGCTGTCAACGTAGACATTTGTATTACTATTACGTGACGGTGATGGATGGAAAACCAATCGCGCTCTATATCCACGTCGTGCAACCCGGTGCCATTGAATGCATGATGGCAAAATAATACTTTGTTCACAAGTGTTGTCGGCAGATTTCTGATATATCAATGTTATCATTAATATGTATAATTTTGTATGTGCATATAATTCGAATCAAAGTCGTCGCGTCTAAATACGTCCGTGAAAGATGTGGAACGCCCGAACACTATTCTCTAATAATAGACGATTTGATAGCAGTTTGGTAAATAAATGGAGAAGGAAGGAAATGAATGGGTATGCTGTTCATATTGACGGAGTGAAGAACTTATGCAAGAATGTTCGGGACGAAAAGAAAGCCAGTACTCACCAGGTGGCGCACCAGGTTCTTCTCATTTTAAAAGGTAGAACAATTTTAGAAGATATTTTAGAAGACACCTTAAATGATACGCTCAATCTTAGTAAAACATTTATTAAAATATAACACGGTTACCCAATTAATCGGCACTGATCAATATTACTACTCTGTGCCGAGTAGAATATGGACGATTGTTTTAAAGTTGGCGTAAATGATTACAAAAAAAGGTACGCAAATGATCGATGATGCTAGATTATGAATATAATCTGCAGATTCCTGTATTTATATTCGTTGCACCTTTTGTGGCAGAATTGTGCCTTTGTTAAATCAGTAGGACATTGTTACTTTGTAGAGGGTACTACTTTTTGGTGCAGTATTAGACGCCAGTTTTGAAATGGTGAAAGACGGTGGTTATTCCACAGTGACTGGTGAGTTATTCGAAATTAAACGAAGCGTTCAACAAACAGGGCATAAGTCCGAACAAAATAATGCAGTGATCAATTCCATGAACAAGAGCTTGTTCCTGGAATCCGTATCAACGAAGTGACCGTGAAATGTGTCAAGCATTCCCCGCATCGCCCGCTCGTTGTCTCACAGAAATGTGATACAGACGAGAAAATGTAACACCTCCACAAATGTTCCAGTGTATTGTTTGAAAGCTTGAAGTAACTGAAGATCAGGACTCAAACCAACCTACATGTATTTCGTGTCTTTGTTATTCCACTTTCCCAAATGTAAAAATACATTTTAATGTCTACATGAGACGTTGAAAGTACGGTGGTAGCTACCTTGAATAAAAAAATGTCCAATCAAATGTTTATATGTCAGCTTATATATGTCCGTTTATATGTCAGTTGCGTTCAGTGGCGGATTAAGACATTTGTGGGCCCAAGGCACCCGGCACTTTCGTGGGCCCCAAGTAAACCCACCACAAGATTTTCAAGTTAGCATTTCACTATTTATATTTACACAGCATAATGTACATGAATGAATCATCAATAAAGCTAATACACGAACACTTCTTCTTTTAAAAGTCAAGATACATATCGTCGATATTGTCGTGGTGTACGATAGGCTGGTAGCGATTGTCGAAGTCGACTAACACCATCTCACACCTAAGGCTTAGCGATGCGTAGTCTACAGTTTTACCTTGCGTATTTTCTTGATGGCAAACCAGCTAATAATGTCATCAACCAATAGTGAACGCATCATCTCCGACATGCGCGATTGACCCATCGTTGAACGGTGGTAGTCTTTGATACGTTTCAGTACCTAGAAAGATCGCTCGCCTTCGCAGCTTGAGCCGAAAATTGACAGATAGATCCGTAGCGGACCGTTAGGGAAACTGGTAATCAACTTATTTTCATGAAGAAAGGTTATCATCTCGGCACCTGTCTTGAAGTCTCTATATTTTGAGAAGCTCAATATCATTATCGTAATACCGAGTGAGCTCTTCGCACTTCGAGGTGATATCGCTGTCGGCGAGAGATCGAATCTCGGTCAACACCCCGAAACGTTCATAGACATTTGTGTAGGCGGCCTTCCGTTTCTTTATTCCGGAGAGTAATCTGTCAATGATGACTAGGTGCGTGTTCATTCGGAAGTCGCCCACTTTTACTACTGGTGTTTCGTCGTGGAACAACTTTCTCTTCTTTGCTCGCTTGTTTTCATCGTCGTAATCAAGTCCTGGTGCTACGGACTTTGCTTCATTCTCGAATCAATCGAACCTTTCTGAGTCACGTAAATAATGGATGTGTTCCAGCATGACACGGTAATGCATAACCACTGAACCAATCTCAATTATCGAAGCTTGCAATGCCTTGTTAACTCGGTTCAATGTGTCCAGGATGTTGTTCCACACAATGCACACAAGACCGACGTTCATTGAGCTCAGTCTGCTCACCAAAGCCTCCTGCACGACGAGTGGAGGTTGGGCAGAAGTTCTAGCTATCGCGTCAACAGAGTTTTGTAGTACTTTGTAGTTTGATGCCAGTGGCTTCACGGCATCTGCTCGAGCAGACCATCGTGTTTCTGACAGGCTCTTTACCACTGGAGACTGTTTCGGTAGGTTTTCTAACAGTTTCGACCACCTCTGTGGCGAGGCTGGCAAGAATGTGTAAAGTCGCTGAACGATGCCGAAAAACCTGACCGCATCAGTGCTGGATTCGGCCGCTGCGGTCCCAACTAAATTTAGGCTATGCGCTCGCATGATACCCATTCAGCAAGATGGTTCACCTGGTGAAATCGTGCCTGGACTCTAGAATAAGTTCCAGGCATATTGCTCGCATCGTCATACGTTTGTCCATGGCAATCTTCAAGCTTTATTCCGCATTCGTCTAGGAAAGACTTGAGTGTTTCGAACAAGTATTTCCCCTCGTGTTTCTCAATGTCTATGAAGGCCAGGAAGCGTTCTACGGATTGTCCGTCAAACCGAACGTATCGTATGACGATGCTCAGTGATCGATGTGTGCTAAATCAGGTGTGGAATCTATGCTGATAGAGTAGTACTTCGCCTTCTCTATTTCAGCAATTATTTTCGCTTTCACCCTGTCCGATAAGAGCTTGACGAATTCTTCACAGATTGAAGAGAGATATGATACTTGACCTCTTCCTTCATTCCCATATCGGCAAATATTTTCGGTATGAAAAGGGTCGAACTGTGAGAGCAAATCTAACAAGCCTAATTAGTTACCATTGTCCTTCTGCCCAAACAACTCGGTGTGGCATCGGAACGGGTGTCCTCTCTCTGTGCCAAGAAAGTAACAACGGCAACGATGCGCTTGAGGAGTTCGAGCCAGTATTGCTGCTCATTCTCCAGCTGGTTTGCGATCGCAGAATCAACATTGTGCGCTTTGGCATTTTCGAACACCTTCTTTACAGTTACTAAATGACTATCGCTACGCTCATGTGTCGTGATTCTGTGCGCATTTTTCCAGTCATTGAAACCATTCAGAGAATAGCTTACATACATAACAATAAACATTTCCAGTTAATGGAGGATACACCAACCATTTCCTCGTTACACTTTCCTCGTTTTGAAGCGTTCGAACAAAGAATTTCCGTTGTATGTATCTTGTTTTGGACGTGTACGATCTCGCCGATTTGTGAAGATCCTTGTCCAAGTTCTGTGATGGTGGGTTTCTTGTAAAATGGTCTATCAATTCCTGAATCATTTTCCAATCTGCCGGGTCGTCACTGTAAGTCTTCCGGAGGTCTGTCAGCTGACAGCCTTCTAGTGGTTCCTCACGTCCGCAGACTGTAGTAGGAGGGCCATCATCTTCTGCAGAAGCTATCGAATCGTTATCAGAACTGCAAGAAGGTGTCAACGATTATGTCACTTCAGCCACCGTCTTCTTCATGTCTTCATGTCTCTCGGTTTTAAAATCCCAGCAAGGATTCCTGGTTGCGTTTGGCTTCTTCGTTTTGTTTTTGCTTTTTCTGACGTTTCGAATGACCACTTTGGTATTTACGGATATATGCGTCACCATCTGGCATCAGTAGGACCTACTGCGAACCTAAACGGTTGAGGCGTCTTAAACACTGATTTCACACGGTGTATCCAGCAATTATTAAAACACAAATACACATAATTTAAATCGTGATTTACTCAGTCAATCCTATTTTGGGCTTGTTTATATTTTGACCATCTCATCATCCAAAGTATGCTAATCTACTGAAATTATTTTGTAACTTCATCATTTATATATTACTACAGTACATGTGTATAATTTTACTTTCCAAATGTGGCTAACCTACTTAATCTAACATATAAGTTGTATGCTTACTGGGTGAATAACAAAAAAACTTAATTATTATAATCTATAAAATGCCGCCGTATCACAGAGGACATTAATTCCGTACACACCTCGTCACCGACGAAAGTGTGAGCAACCGATATTACAAAAAGCCAAATCCTACACTACAGGCAAGAATACTTTGCTGGCCTCTTTCTTTGTTCCTGTAATAAAACATGCAACAACAAACGTATTGTTGTAAAACTTTTACATTATTACCCGACCACAGCTTGTTCGCATCCCTGTTTCGTGTGCGTTCGCCCTTCGCGGTTGCCAGTTAGGAAGGCACTGCTGAAAACAGGGAGCGGCCATAACTTATCAGGAGGGGAACCAAGGAATGAAGGGAGGGCTCAGTTTTTAGTGCACAGGATTTGGGGGTGAGTTGGATTTCAAATCCAGCCAATACGTCCCCCTCACTCGCTCCACGATAAATAATGATCACTCTTTAATAACACCTCTGTAATGTCAGTAAAAACATTAAAACATGTAAGGCCTACATCAGGATATGCCAAAACATAGCTGGTTTTCGGGAACATTCTATCTACAAAAATATGCTCGGCTATTTTCGTGGGCCCCTTGTCTTCGTGGGCCTAAGCACGTGCCTACAGTGCCTATTGGTTGATCCGCCACTGGACTTGCGTTGTTCAGCATTCCTCTAACCGAGAGTCAGTGTGACGAATCCCTACACTTTATTGCAGTAAGATCGCCAGTGCAGGTTGAACATACCTGATTTGTGGGGCACTGTCATTAAAGTGAATGCTCGTGGGGGCAATACGTTGCTGCACGTGTAAAGACACTGTCAACACTCGCAAGAACACGAGTGCAAATTGTAATTGAAATGTAACGCAATATGAATTATATTGTTCTTTGTTATAAGTCATTTATTGAAAACAATTAGAGGTAATTTATTTCCTTTTGCACCGCGATATGCATAAAAACTATGGAACGGTATCACTGAGCAATATGGAGCGATACCACGGAGCAATATGGAGCGATACCGCGGAGCAATATAAAGCGATACCACGGAGCAATATGAAGCAATACCGCGAAAGTTAGACAGTTGTCTTCTTGATTCATCCGAACCAAGTGCCTGGTGGACTGACGTCGGCGTTATCACTCAAACCAATACCATCAGTACATACGTTTTGTTATTCGTAACCTCAATCTAATTAAGGGTATTAACGATATCATGATCGAAACCTTCCACTGCGGTCATGCTATGCAAATGTGTACCAAATAAATTGAAATACAAAAAAGAGGTGTATAAACGTGTACCGTTTTGTTATGGTCAACAGGGTTAAAAAAAACTTTATTTAAAAATATATATATATTTTTTAATCGGATTTTTTGAAAATCCTACGTTTAGCTGAGGCTTAACATAGGGTACGTGATTTTAGACTGTTAAAACATTATATATACCCGTAATATATAATTATATTACTGGTATATATAACGTGTTCACTCGGAAGTCGCCCACTTTTGTTATTATATTACTGGTATTAAATTTTATGTTAAAAAAATTTATAATTGTGCTGAAATTGTAACTGCTGAGGTCACGTTCAGAAATGGTAAAATAATAATTATATGTTGCATATACAGAGCACCAAACACAGATCTGACATTATTAAATGAACAAACTTCATTTTTAGTAACAGTCTTACTAAAACAGTATATTTATGTGGTGACTTTAATATGGATTTACTGCAGTATGATAAACATGCTGATACAAATATTTGTTTTATCAATTATACAGTTTTGTGTTGTACCAAATGATAACTAGACCCATTACATGTGACACTAAAACACTAATAGATAATATTTTTACAAAAGACTTGTGGTCCCACAAACATAGTAGTTTAATAATAAATGACATCAGTGACCATCTGCCTATATATGTAGTGACTGAATAAATACACAATGAATCAAAGCATAAACCATACATAAAGAAGAGGCTAATTAATGAGGAAAGAAAGAAAGCTTCCAGTAAAGACCTAGAGAAATGTAACTATGATGAAACAATGACAATAGGATGTCAACATTACATATATTAAATTTATCAACTTGTCTACTAATTTGTATAACTCAAACTATCCTGTCAGTATCCATAGACATGTTACAGTAAAAAATAAGAGACTCAATAAACCATGGATGACAAATTCATAAAAAATGCATGTAAGAAAAAAACCTACTATATAGACAATTCTTAAAAAAATATAACAGATGAAAAACAAGAAAAATACAAGAAATATAAAAATAAACTGACTGCCGTATTGAGATATTCAGAAAAACACCATTACTCCGACCTTCTAGAATCTAGAATTAAGTTGAATTTCTAAAAAAACTTCTAGAATTTTAATTACTCTAATTAATAAAAATCAAAAAGGATCTAAATATCATACCTAGCTTAAAAACAATACAAATAAAGTCACTGTCGATGTTGCAAATGGTTTAATAAATTCTTTCCCAATATAGGTCATTTACTAGCCAGGAATGTTCCTAAATGCAACACAAATTTTACACATTACCTGAATAAAAAGGTACAAGAGACATTATTTCTTAACCCTGTCACTGATGATGACGTATTAGCACTAGTAAATAACGCTAAAAGCAAAAATTCAAAAAGTCATGATGATATTGACATGTGCCTAGTTAAGTTGGTAAAACCATATATTCTAAAACCTCTAAAACACATATTCAACAATTCGCTACAAAAAGGAGTCTTTCCGGATAGCATGAAAATCGCTCGTGTCATCCCTATATTCAAAACTGGCGATGCACAGGAGTTCTCAACCTACAGGCCAGTATCAGCATTACCTCAGTTTTCATAAATACTAGAAAAGACATTTCATAGTAGATTAATGTCTTTTTTTGAATGATAAACAAATACTGTACAATGATCAATATGGATTTAGAAAAAACATTCAGTATCAATGGCAATTTTAGAACTTGTGGAAGAAACGACAACAATTATGGATAACTCACAGTCTTCAATTGCAATATTTATAGATTTAAAAAAGGCATTTGATACAGTTGACCGCAACATACTGCTAACAAAATTAGAAAATTATGGCAGTAAAGGTTTAGCATATACAGTGTAGTTGGATACATAGCTTTCTAAACAACAAAAGACAGTATGTATCTATTAATGGCACAAATTCAACTTGCCTAAATATAGCATGTGGTGTACCACAAGGTTCTATGTTAGGACCAGTTTTATTTATCTTGTATATTAATTACATGTGTAAAGCATCACCTATGATGAAATGTATAATATGATGACACAAACCTCTTGTACACAGGTGATGATGTATCAGAAATCTGCAAAACAGTATCTACAGAATTATAAATTAAGTACATGGCTTAATGCAAATAAACTGTCTTTAAATATTTCCCAAAAGAAAATGTATGGTAATAAGTAGGAAAAAGATTGTCAATAATCTCACAGTTAGCATAAATGGTACTAATATCGAAAGAGTGTATATTGTAAAATTCTTTATTGTGCGCATTGACCATGACTGGACTGACCATATTAGAGGATAAAAAATTAAATTGCTAAGAATGTGTATGTCATTAATATAGTTAAGCACATGTTAAATAGTCATGCATTATATTCCTTGTACTGCACTCTTATTATGCCGTATCTGAACTATTGTTATGAAGCTTGGGGAAATACTTATAAAAACAGAATACACCCTCTCCATATGCTACAGAAAAAGGTTATACTAATCTATAAACATGAAGGATACTTGTTACACACAAGACCAATAGTTCACTACTTTATAAGGATAAGGATACATTTTATTTGTCACAACAGCAGAAAAATATAGATAAATTACATTGAGTGGCAATATAAATGATATAGATGCATATGATACATACGCATATAGAACTGTACAATATATAATAGCAACTAATAAATCATCAGCCAAAGTAATACATTATGCAACAACAACCAAAAAAAGAAAAGGAAAAACATATTTGCTGTGGGACGGGAGACTCCTACTAAGACCAACACTGGTCCCTATCGTAGGGACCACCCAAAATAAAAATAACAATAAACATATATTCCCTATACATATATTTCGACATTAAAAAAGTAGAAAGTATGTTTTTTGGTCCGAGTCTTACGTATAATCAATTTAAGTGTGTGATGGTGTGTTGTACTGGTGCATTTTATGTGTTGTTTTCGCCTGTACGCGTGTAAGCATATGTTCAAGTATACTGATTGAGAAGTGTAATTGTATTTGCATGAACTGTGTAACGCTCATTCATAATTTATTTAATTTAGTTGGCATATATATCAATTTAGAATAATGCATGAGTCATTATATTTTTGTAGCATGTAATTTTTGGCATAACTTGAAAAGCCTTTCAAACTATGAGTCATTATCTTGTCTATAACTAAATCAGGGACATTACTTTTAACTTCTACTTTTAGTGTGTTGAGTTTTTTTAAAAGTGGTTCTGTGTGTAAATTGTATTTACTTAGTGTTATAATTCGTACTGCTTTCTTTTGTATTTTCACTAATATGCTTCCTTGATATCCCCATGTCGTAATACAGTAGTTAATATGAGGTAATATCAAATGCATTGTATAACATAATTTTAATTTCTAAATGTAACATGTCTTAATCTGTTTAGCATTCCTATAGTTTAGGAACACTTATTGGAGATTTTTTCTATGTGTTTTTTCCAATTTAAGTTAGTTTCTAAAGCCTAGGTAGTTAAATTTTTACACTTTCTCAATATCGATATTATTTATTTTGAGATATAGTGTCTGTGTAGTTTTGTTTGGTATTTGGAAGGACATATATTTAGATTTACTTGTATTTAGTGATAGCTTATTTATATTAAGCCACTCAACTATTTTGAGGAGTTCTTCATTTATTACTAATTCTGTACTTTTATTTTAGACACTATCACTGAAAGTTTCAATAGTGGTAAATAAAGTGCTATCATCAGCGTATATTATAAAGTTAAACATTTGGCTGGCTTGTACGAAATCATTTATATATATCATACATGTTAAGTCTCTTGCATTCGCCAGGAGACTCCTGGAAATCCACCAAATCTCCTGGAAAGGAGAACCAATCTCCTGGATTTTCAGTGAAACCAAAACAACTTTTTTTAATGTGTTATTTTTCGAACTCGGCATGGCCTAATTGGGTTTTATTTCCGGCTGACTCGAGTATGTTTTTCTGGGTCAATAGAAAGTGTTTAATACCGGTCAAAACCGGTTCTGATTGGCCATTTTCTGTAACGTGCTCGGGCTTGCAACGTAATCACGACGCAGTTCTTGCGCTCGGTCTCAGCAAACGTGTCTGGGCTTGCCGCCTTATACCGTTTTCGATTGGCTGTTTTTCCCCACGTGTTCTGTGCACGAAGTGTTATAAAGCGTCTGATTCGATGTTTGTTGCACGGAAACAATAGTATGGCGAAGAGCGTGTCTGATTCGCCATGCGCTAGTTCAGCGAAGAAAAAGTAATACGCTGCAAAATACAAGCCGGAATGGGCGACTGACTTGCAGTTTATATGCCACAGTGACAAGAGACCGACGTTTGCATACTGTAGAGTGTGCAGTACGCACATAAACGTAGCGCACATTGCAGTGCGATTTGCACTCCTCGCAGGATTGATGACAACTCTCTCTGTTATCGCCCACAGCAACGCCTGCAGCGAGCGGGTGTTCTCGGTGTGTCGAAAGATCGACACTGACTCTCGGTCGCAGCTTGGCAACAACACCCTGCGTGCGCTGCTGTCATGCAAAATCAAAACAGACGATCCCTGCTATTCCTTCGTGCCAGAGTAGGATCTTCTCAAGTCGGCCAAGGTTGCAACATGGGATTATGTGAAGGATCACCAGTAAATGTGTAGGCTTGTATCTGTTGTGCATGCTCTGTGAGATCGACATGGACGTTATACTTTCCTGGTAGATTTGCGATTATGTTTGGGGGTTTTCATCAATTATAGGTGTGTGCCTGTCATGCATGGTAAAGTCACCCTGCATGATCTATGTGAGATTGACATGGGCGTTATTCTTCTGTACAAACGTCTAGAGCTGATGAGTTATTTGTGAATATATATATATATATATATATATATATATATATATATATATATATATATATATATATATATATATATATATATATATATATATATATATAATGTGCTTTTGTATCATACATGAACTGTTTGTGATTTGTGATAATAAAACATGGTTGTTACTGTCATGGAAAATATTCTTTTTGTAATATTCTGTTCTCTTAGACCCTCCAATTTACATAAAATCCTGATTTTCCGAGATTACCCGATTTACGTATAAATCCCCGATTTACGTATAAATCTCCTGGATTGGCATTTCTGAAACTTAACATGTATGATATATATATATATATATATATATATATATATATATATATATATATATATATATATATATATATATATATATATATATATATATATATATATATATATATATATATATATATATATATATATATATATATATATTAAATAATAGTGGTCAATGATGGACCCTTGTGGTACTCCAACTTTAAGTAAAGTTTCAGATGTGGTATCATCAAATTCGGTGTACCGTTTACGGTTGTTTAAATAGCTTTTAAATAAAAGAACAGTTTTCTCATCTAAGCCATAGTGTCTTAATTTATTTAGTAATATTGAGTGGTCATTAGTATCAAATGCCTTGGAAAGGTCAAGAAAAATACTAATTGGTAAGTGATTTCTATCCATTTGAGTAATGATTCTATCTACTAGTTCGAGTGATGCATATTCAGTTGAATTATTATGTCTAAATCCATACTGGTTATAAAAAATAGCTTAGAATCAATAAAATAAGAAGATAACCGATTGTGGATGATTTTTTTCTAAGACCTTACAAATAGTTGGAAGGAGAGAAATAGGCCTATACCTTTTTAATAATGTTAAGTCATCGTTCTTGAAAATTGGAATTACTTTTGCAATTTTTAGTTTATCAAGAAATATGCTTGTATTTATGACTTCGTTAATTACTAAGGTTAAGGATTTAATGATTGCGGGTTCAGCTATTAAAAAAAATTGAAGAAATGTCGTCGAATCCACTACTGTTTTTTGTTGGAAGATAATTTATTGTTTTCCTTACAGTTTCTTCATTAACATTCTGAAATTTGAGAACAGATTTAACTTGTGTATTTATATAGTAGTCATAGTTTTTGCTTCCTTTATATTGAATGCTTTCTGCAATAGTCTGACCTATGTTTGTAAAATAGTTATTGAATGTGTTTGCTATATCAGTTTTATCAGTTATACTAGTACAATTTACTTAAACAAATTGTCGAGGATGTTTTCTTTCCTTTATTGTTTGAAAGAATTTCATTGATTTTTTCCAGGTATTTCTCACGTCATTTTTGAATCGGTTAAATCGTGATTCAAAATAAATTTGTTTAGCCGCACGAACATTTCTTTTTAATATGGAGTTGTACGTTTTGAGGATAGTGTTTGCGGTTTTGCATATTTTTCCCGCGCTTATTGGCGAGATTGGGACTTCCATTCATTCGCTGTACGTTGATAGCGATAGCTGTTGTTTAGAAGCGAAAGTCATAATGATTTATTGCGCGGCATTTGATTGTAATGCAAACAGTGGTAAGAATAAAGTACCATGTAATTGGTTTAAGCTCCTACAGAGCCAACTTTGTTTATAAAAAGAAAACGTCAAGCCGACGAAGCACAGCCGGTTTTGCTCGCTTCGAGAAAAATTGTTTCAACCGCGATCCGGACCAGAGAAGATGGCAGCCCTGGGTTATCCGGGTACTAAAATCTCTTTGAAAGAGGATGTTGTGCACACATTATTCCCAGCAGTGGAAGCTGTGTCGATGACATCAATCCGTAGAACACAGGCAGAGAAACGGGCGCCGACGACCACGGTCCGCCTAGGATCGAAGCGAGCTGTCAGCGCGGATACAGGTGATGTCGGTTCACGGTGAATTCGGCCCTCTGAATTCGGACAGCATTCTTAGGAGAGTTCGGCCGGCAACTCTGGTAACTTCGGCCTCAGAGCACAACGGGCATAGTGATCTTGGCCCAAACGATTGTGTAGCAAGCACATGAAGTTTAATATATGTCTTTCTGTGAATAAAACATTCTATTTATTCTCTCAATTGGTAATTGATTTATTTCCACATTAACCCGAAAGTATTACTTTGTAACTGCTTTTATAGCTTTCGCTTCCGTTCGCATAAAATACGGCGCTATATTGTTTCCATTTTAACGAGGACGATCATTAGAAATTATAGTCAGAAACCAGTTGGAGTATTGCAGTGCAATTTGGAATCCGAGGCCACGTTCCTTTTATCGACAAAATCGAACGAGTTCAAAAAAAGTGTGTGCACTCTCATCTAGATTCGTCATATCATGTAGGAAATATCCAAATATCATTGTCCTTCGAGATCTCTACGAAACTACACCACTTTTAGAATTTCCAATAGCAGAATCAGCATTAGGAAATACTCGGTTTTAAATACTTTCAACACACTGTATTTAACTGAACCCACTTGTGATATATTTATAGGAGCCAATACCTTCAGATCTGTAATTCCGAAACATTTATGTCTATAATGCTAATGTCTTAGCTCGCTATGTTAGTAATGTCAGTATTGTGTGGTTTTATACCCTTATTAGAACTATTGTTTTTACTGTTTTTATTATTTATTTGTATTGTTCTTATATTGTGTTATCAGTCCTGTTACTGGGTCTTTGGACCTGTTGGAACTGAATCCAATACAATACAATTCATTGCATCCTTAAAATTAAGATCATTATAATATAGTACACCAAAAACTATAATATTATATACAGATGAATAATTAAAATAAATAAAATTACAATCATCATGATAATATCTTGTTTCTATATTTCAGATTGTTATGCGTTTCCTCTCATCAGGGAAGATTCTTCACAGTTTTTGTTTTTAATTAAATCAAATACAGAGCAATTACAGCGATAAGCGATTATTGTATTGTGAATACAACGGAGCCACCTGCATATGGTCTTTGATCTATACAGTGTTTTTCGTCAGTCATTTTGAATGTGAAGCGTGGTCTTTTATTCACACCTGCTCACCTTACGACAGAGACAAAGCTTATACTTCAACATTATCTAGGTAAACTTAGCATCCCTTTGATGACAAGTACAGGAATAACAAATCCTTAGAGTGAAGGCTAATTCATTACTAGCTAGAACTGAGTAGATCTTGCGTTCACATCAGTCACCGAAATCACCAAGTCGAAACAAAATGGCAGTTGGGCCGAATTCTCCGAGGGCCGAAATCACCACCACCCGTCAGCGCCACTCCTGCTGTTGCGATGTTTGTATATATATGTATACATATATATATATATATATATATATATATATATATATATATATATATATATATATATATATATATATATATATATATATATATATATATATATATATATATATATATATATATATATATATATATATATATATATAAATATATATATATATATATATATATATATATATATATATATATATATATATATATATATATATATATATATATATATATATATATATATATATATATATATATATATATATATATATATATATATATATATATATATATATATATATATATATATATATATACTTTACTTCCATGTAACGATAAAAAATTACAAAAAGAAAAGCCATATCTATACCTTCTACGCCTATCTCCACGAAGCTAGAAAGCATAGCCATAGCCATAGTAGATGACAACTTTTCGTTTATTTTGACCTTTATTTTGAAGTAAAAGTAATGCTTGACCACGTCACATGTGTATGAGCATGGTCAATATATGAGGAGAAGCTTGGCAGCTCAATGTGGTCGTTTTTGTGGTCCTGTCAGAAAGTAACTAAGTTCGAAGTCAAAATTCGAAGAAGATTCTGCGGTATCTAGAGGCGGTTCGAAATTGACACATTATAAGTTTTATTCTGGAAAATTGACATCGCCATCACTCGCTATAGTAACTCGGGCGAAACTATACTGAGGCATTGTATAGAAAGCACTGACTGAATGTAAACCCATATTATCATTGACGTCACAAAACCACGTTATCGCTCATCTCATTAACTTCGAATTATTTAGATGCATTAAACATCTAGTTTTACCTATACAAAATTTTTTCATAATTTTTTTTATTTTGGCATGTAGTACATACACTATTAGGGGAGAGTTGACGGGATTGGACCAGTTCCTCGATCGGACCAGTGCTGTATATTCCATATTATTGTATCTACTGGCATCCTCTATCGATTATGTCATTCATCAGTGGCAATTCGGATGACACTGTAAGTTTCAACGAAGTAGCAGTACTTTTTAAATAGTTATTACTGAAAGTAGGTTTTCTATGTTCCCGACATAATAATCAGGCCGTGATCAGTTATCAGTACAGCACCTTTAGCCATACTTACAAGCAAAAATGTGTCTCCATCTAGAGCATAGGAGTCATTAGGAGCCCAACGTATGTGGCGATAATAAGAATTTTAAAGTGGATGTCCTCTGCTTGTGATGACAATGCAATATTTTTAACACATGAAATTCCACGATTTGAACACTGCAGTTGCCACAATTGGATCAGTGACCCACATAAGGGTATGACATTATTATATGTGTGTAATTATTCCAACACAGTTTATTTATTATCAGAAAGTAATATTAAACGAGGGAGCAATTATAGTAAAGCAAATAAAGGAATTTGGTGGTCCAATCGAGCGAACTTGTAACACAACACATTTAGTGTCAATGAGATATATATATATATATATATATATATATATATATATATATATATATAAACGGAAGATGATGAAAATAGACCTGACAAATGGTGGACCTCTGGGGGCAAAGGCTGAATGTCCAGTGAGGGGTTTGTTACTTGGCTGTGACATTTCGTAGATTTTGTTAAACCAACGAAGGAGGAGACTGTTGTGTTCATACTCGATAGCCACATGACCCACACAAAGAATTTGGCTGCCACTTATATGGTTCGGGAAGCTGGAGGGGTCATTGTCTCACTTCGGCCACACACGACTCACCAGTTGGATGGGGCATTTTTCGGACCGTTTGGGAAATGCTGCATTGAGGATGTGGATGAGAGAACGTGTAGGGAGACCAGTGACAACATGGCAAGTCGCCGCAATTCATAATGTGGCGTACAGAAAAGCGGCATCCGTCCATGCAGAATGCTGTTAGTGGCTTCAGGACGTATTCCAAGACTCCGTCTTCGCTGCTGCTACGGTAACTAATGTAATCACGGAAGCTGCACAAGAGCACAACCCTATGTCACCTATGACCCCAGCACTAGCTGACAGTAGCTGTCATGGTGATTGTATAAGAGCACAACCATACGCCACATCTGACCACAGCTGATGCAGCTCCAGCACTGACAGCAGTTGCCATGGAAGTTGTACCAGAGTTATGCCCACCCAAGAAAGAAACTAGCTAAACAAAGCAAAGTCGGACCGGCCATAGCTACGCCTACCCACCCAAGAGCCCAGTACTTCTAAGACCACTGCAACTCAATCGAGAGCACACAACAGTTCTGATCCACCCAAACCTAGTCGATTGCAGCTCATCAAAGACATCGAAGGCTCCAGAACTGGTCAATGGTGCACCATTTTGTACGATGGTAAAATCTACCCAGGCATAATACGACGAGTCATGGATGTGACGAAAGAAACTGTGGCGGTGCAGTGCGTGTAAATTGTGGGACATAACAGGTTCCGATGGCCTCTGAAGGATGACACAGCAGTATACGAATTGCAGTTGACATTATGTAGGCATAGTGCGACGAGTAATGGATGTGATGAAAGAATATATGGTGCCAGTGCATGCAATTGCGAGACAGAACATGTTGACTTTAAAGGACGTCGACAATTTCTACTAGCATATTCCTTAGCCATTGACAGAAGGCTTTGAACACTAGGCCCTGTTAAAATTTCATTTGACTATTGATTAATTCTATGTTTCTATTGAACACTATATTTTACCAACGCATTAATTCAAAGTTTGGTCTACATAATTTGTTTGTTTGTACAGTCGAAGAAGACATGGGACATTGTGTAGGGTGGATGGAACTACAAAGATTATGAACACCGATATTTATTAGCATATTGTACCTAACTAATAATAACCATTATTGTTATAATGAACACTATATGCTACTTATGTATTAATTCATAATTATGCTTAGTTATATATATAATCATTTTAATGTTGGTCAAATCGAAGATATTGGGTGGTCCAATCAAGGAAACCGTGGCCACGATTGGACCGTTTGTTTTTATTTTTTTTTAAATTATATAGTTTTCAAAATTCATCAATGATTTTCTTGTGGTTAATACCTTGTTGTTGAACATAAAATATAAACTCTATGTTAGTGTATTGTTTACAGCAATTTCATTTGTTTTCGCTTCTATATTCAATATTGTTTACTAAACTTCTCCCGTACTGACTTAGCTGGTGTTTTGATTGAGAGTTTGTGTTTCTTCGGTCTATAACAGTCAGACCTTCGATTTCGGTCGAAAGCACTTAACCCGTCACAGCGGAAGTCTAGTTGCATCGATTTCCTACTGCCAGGCGTTTGGTCACCCTGGTCAACATGTCAGCTGCCATGAAAATTGAGATTTGACCAGAATGTCCCACTTTTAGAAGCAATTCTGAGAAAACCACTAACGTGATATTCTAGTTTTTGTTGTTGTTGCAAATGGTATGTTTTTATTAACTCCTTTATGCGCATTGCCCCAAAACAATAACTTTTATATCGCTTTAAGAGCTGTCCACGTCTAGTTTATGAGGATATCGTGATTAGGGGCCAGCTCAGAAGATCGATGGTTTCATTGGGGAAATATTTAGCCGCTGTACATCGATGTATTCTTTTCCCCCAAACATCGTTCATTTTCCTATCACATTTCATAAGGATGCCGATTTTGAGCGTATGTAGGTAGTATTGTTTACGACAGCACAATTTCCACAAAGGACCGAAGGACCACGATAAAGTCATGAGATCACCCTGTCACCCTGCACTTCTTCTCCCGACCTATACACCTTGTGAGACCCTCTCGATACACGCATTCTAAATCCTTTCAACTCCCCCTAATCACTAAGAAATTCATCCAGTACAGCTTTTTACCCCGTACAATAGCCAACTGGAACAATCTGCCAGTCAACGCAGCTACAGCGTCAAGTTTTGAAATCTTCAGACAGAGGATCTCCAGCTTACAACATTAATTCGCATTGCATTTTTTCGCGCTTTCAACTTTTCCTGTCCTTAAATTGCAGCTCTACACGCACACTGTCATCTTTGCTCTTTCTTCCAAATAGTTTATTACTTTCTGTTACAGTACTTTAGCACGTGTAAACACAACACCGCGTCAGTAAGCCTCGGAGAGAGTCGACTCGTACCCTGAAGAAGAAGATCCAAAGCCCGGGCAGTAATTAAAAGTAATTAAAGGTTTCAAGTATCAGGAGGGGATCTAAGCTTAGCTCACATTAGTCACGTTTAGCATCAAACATCCATGCTTTGAAGAAATCCCTTAGAGGCAGACATTTTCCCTAATGACGTTGGCGCAACGAGCCAATTGACCGAGTTCTCGGCACGTTTATAGACGCTGTTTTGAGAAGACTGCATCAACGGAATCCGCACTAACACTCGGCTGACGTGCATCAACAAGTGACGTCAAAAACAGTTTCCGCAAGCAGATTTAATTAATTCCGAACATGCTGGAAATAACTGACTGTATGCGTGTTTCTTTCGCATGCCATGGACATGGCGAATCTACTTAATCAATTCGGTAATCCACGTAGTCTTGATATTTATATTCTTGAAACCGGTATGCAATAATAGCTTAGCGAAAGCATCAAGTCAATAAGACAGCGCGAGAACAACTTGTTGAGAAAAGGTTTAAAGATAAGTCGCGGCAATAAACAGAGTACTGCACTGAATTTAGAAACTAAGCTGATTTGAATAAGGTTGTTTACACACACACATGTCATCCCTCTGGGTAAATGTCACATTATGGTTATTTTTATTAGATATTATGCTTGGATTTTCTTTGTTATGCGTTCGTGTTCCTTGTATGGGATATACATGGAACAACGTCAAGGGAAACGCCATATATTGGCAATGATCTCCCGAGCTCAGTCACTTCCGAACGCAAACAAAGTCTTGCATCGATTCTTCAAAACGCAAATTCAACCTTTTATGCTGTGATCTGTCTGGACGCTGCGCCGGATTAACCATAGTACAGATGGTGCAGTCATGTTAGGCCCCCATAAAAGGAGCCCCCATAAAATCAATCATAAACCATCTGATTTTCCGTTTAGTATAGGCGAGACCGGGACTAGCTGTTACAATTTTCAGTTACAGTAACTTTTACTCAAAGGTGTGATAGAAGCATTATTTCTGTCAACGTGTACATTAAATTCATAATTCGTGGTAATGAAATAAACCATACCATTGATGTTCCGCATTGTAGTTAGGTAGATATGTGAAGTTTCCCTGGCGTGGTCGACTGTAACAACCAGCCCTGGCTGCCAATTGAACAGATGATTGTCTTCAAAATCTGCACACTTGTGTTCAAGACAATCCATGGTGTTTCTCCGACCTACTTGCGCAACCTTGTTGAACCGTATGTGCCAGCCCGAGCCAATCTGCGCTGAGCAGACAAGCTGCTCATAGTAGATCACAAAGCTAAACACTTGTGTGGAGCACGATTTTTTATTGTCTCCGCAGCAAAGGTCTGGAATGCACTTCCAAACAATATCAGAGATACCGCAACGATCGACACCTTTAAAACAGCCATGAAAACACATCTCTTCAAAGGTCTGGAATGTACTGGAATCCAAACAATATCAGAGCTACCGCAATGATCGACACCTTCAAAACAGCCATGAAAACACATCTCTTCAAAATGAACTTAAAATAAGACATTCGAACATTTAATACTGAGACAATGACTTTTTGAATATACTGTATATGTTCTTTCTAAAATATTTGTGATAATGAGTTTTGCAATTTTTATTATACTGATTTTATACTATCTATGATAATGATTTTAGATTATCTATTACATTAATTTTATAATAGTTATTGGTTTTAGAAAAGCTCTGATACCGATTTTATATTATTTTGATAACGATCTTATAATATTTACTGATTTTTATGATATATATGATACTAATTTTATAATCTTTATGATATTTCGAATAATGGTTAAATTATATCAAGCGCCATGAGCGTCTTATTTGGTAGATACCGGCGCTATACAAGACTTCATTATTATTATTATTATTATTATTATTATTATTAGGTAAAACAACGCCAACACAACATACACGTAAGCGTATATGTTAAAACAGTTCATGATGATAATTATAATAATCTGAAACTCTACTCGGTATAGTCAGATTCACAGTTTGGTCACAGGAGATGTGGAAGTCCCTCTTTACACTTATCATGTGCCCTTTTCAGGCACAGCTGGCATTGAATCCATATTTCCTTCGACTGACTATTTTTTAAGTTGTCCCCACAAACCAAGCAAGGCCAGTCCTCGTCGTCGTCACTGCTTCCAGAGCACACCTGCTGTCTGCGTCTTTACAGCTGTGCGTTTGTGGCTTTCCCTTTCCCGTATTCTTCCCCAAACTCTTGCCCTTGCTCGTGACAAATCCTTCTGCTCCAGCGCTTGCTTGAAGGGAGACGAAGTAAGCCACGCCGCAGATTCTGGCTTCCGCGTTCTCTTCCTCGCTACAGAGAGTTTCGATGTGGGATTCGTACTAAATCATATGTTGAGCCTGTAAGCAAGATGTCTGTGTGTCAGTGACAATAATAAATGTGAAGGTGTGTGCGTAAGAAGTGTGCGCGCATGCGTGCGTACGTGCGTGCGTTTCTTTATGAGACGAAGACCAATATAGAGAATGGGTTATGCATATTATATCAATGATCTGATAATTACATGGTACAGTAAACATGACTCTTGAAGAACGATCGACATGCTATGGAGAACAATGACATGATTTGGTTCAGAGTTAGTTACCACGACGGACCGGCGGTTGGTGGGAGTTCATCGCCTTGGCTGCCTTTCTTTGTGACTCCAGTTGACGGAGCAGCAGTTGGTGGGAGTTCGTCACCTTGGCCGTCTTCCTCTGTGACTGTAGTTGACGGGCCGGCGGTTGGTGGGAGTTCATCGCCTTGTCTGTCTTTCTTTGTGACTCTAGTTGACGGAGCAGCAGTTGGTGGGAGTTCAACACATTGGCCGTCTTCCTCTGTGACTGTAGTTGACGGGCCGGCGGTTGGTGGGAGTTCATCGCCTTGTCTGTCTTTCTTTGTGACTCCAGTTGACGGAGCAGCAGTTGGTGGGAGTTCGTCACATTGGCCGTCTTCCTCTGTGACTGTAGTTGACGGGCCGGCGGTTGGTGGGAGTTCATCGCCTTGGCTGTCTTTCTCAGTGAGTCTAGTTGACGGAGCGGCAGTTGGTGGGAGTTCATCGTCGGTGACTCAGGTTGGGGGGCCGACGGTTGGTTGCGCCTCATCTGTGACAGCCGCTGCCGCAAAATCGTCACCGGTAATGATGTTTGTATCATACGGACACAGTCCACACATGTTGAAGCCGTTCACTGCTTCGGAGGGTGTGGCAGTTCGAAAGAATATCTTTGCAAAAATGCTGGCCGTGTCGCAAAACGTGATTCGGCGTCCAGGATTATACACCATCCAGCTATCGGAAGGTGCATTGTATGCGGTTTTTGGGGGACTTGAAATATGTCCTGTCAAGAGGCTGCATTTGTGCGTGCTGTGTGGAGGCAATGTGACTGTTTGATCGTACATACTCGATGGCGGCCAATGTCTTGTGGTTGTTTTCGCCACCCATTACGATTATTCTATATATTATTTGACTTGTTATTTGACTTTATTCCCCTAATAGTGTATGTCCTTCGAAGCATTTGTGAACTCGGAGAAATTATCATGTTTCATTCACGAAACATAAAAAATTGGCTGCGTGAGATGATATTATGTGGGCAAACACTGGGAATACCAGGCAAAGTTTTAGGTGATTAAAAAGTCATTTGTGTCCACAATTTCGTCTTCTTAACACCCGATTTTTGGACAATGTGTTTGCTGGTGGACTTCCAACCAACTACTGTCGATGGTATTTCAATGCTGTTTTCGTAAAACGACTCTGTAACAACTTGCCCCTGTATACAACTAGCCCCGGTCTCCCCTATGTCTTCGCTTCCCTCGAATCGGGCTCCGACTTCTGTTGAACTGTCTATGCGTCTCAAAGTGATGTAAGACGAACACGGTGAAGAGAACGTCAGAAAATACGGACGTCAAATTTGTGACAAAACTATATTAGTAACGCCATCTAGCGTATTAGTTCTATGTCTTGACACTCCTGACGCAGTTGCATCACATACACACCTTAGAGCGCCTTACAATGTAATGAAGTGCTTACGTAAATATTATTAAATTTGTTTATGCATAATCTGATTTAGTGATTTACGTCTATCCATTTGTTCAGTACGTAATGAGACATCATGCGTCGGATTAATGTAATGGGACATCACGCGATGGATTAATGTAATGGGACATCACGCGATGGATTAATGTAATGGGACATCACGCGTCGGATTAATGTAATGGGACATCACGCGATGGATTAATGTAATGGGACATCACGCGATGGATTAATGTAATGGGACATCATGCGTCGGATTAATGTAATTGTGATACTTCTATTGTGTACTGAACACAATACGAAACTAAACATAACACGAAACTAAACGTAATACGAAACTAAACATAATATGAAATCCAAAAAGCATAATATGAAATCCAGAAAGGATAATATGAAACCCAGAAATCGTACATAATATGGAACCGATATATATATATATATAATAATTATTTTATTTCAGTGGCATAACATCTTATTTCGATATCGTAATACGAGGTTGAGATCACAGGCTGAACAGGTCGAGATGACCAAGGATGAGATCACGAAAGGCCGAGACGGCCAATGAAAAACAGCAAATGATGGGCCAATAAAAAGGCACGTTTGAACTTCATTTGCCCAATGAGGTTTTACTAGCTGGGAAAGACATGACATTTGGCAATGTGGCCTTTTACGTACTTCTGGGCCAGAATCTGGTCAACGAGCGCGGTGTTAGTTAAGCCATTGGGTTAGTTGAGCCACCCATGGTTCCTAGAAAATTACAGCAGCGACACTTACTTGATACCACCCAGTGATTGAGCATGTTATTAGAACACGATTGATGTACAATAAGTGCCATGGCATTTGTCACAACGGTAAAAAATGTGAGTTAAAAGTATGTTTTTCGAATCTTTTTGTGATTGTGATTGTAATTAATGTCTGCTGGTGTGTAAAGTATCTTGTTTATTTGTGTTAATATGGTACAATGTGGTGGACATGAAATGATATAATTAAGTAACTTAACTACAGTGTATATGTACCGGGCATGTATTACCTATGCATCAGCAGTACATGTGATATTAGGTATGCAACTCATGTTGCACAAAGTATATTATCACTACTCATTTGCTTTCAGGTCAAATAATCAAATTGGATCTACTTCCAGCAAATGAACAACACTCATGCAGGGCTAATAACAGAATCATGTTTTCAACTTGCTAAGACGCAACATTTGTAACTTAAATATTTAACCGAATTATGCAGTAATTGCACATGAATGACAAAAGAAAGTATAATTATATGTATATTGATAATGTCAATTTCAATTCATGCACAACATGAGTAACACAGTTCTCAGCTAGTCATACACCTCTTCCCACTGCCACGGAACCTGGCCATGAGTGACACAGTAGTCTGCTATTTCGTCTCTTGTGTCCCGTGCAGCAAGTGTGCTGTCGTTGCTGTCAACGTTTTGTTGTAACGGAAGAATGCCGTCTGTTTCTTCTTCGACCTCTGGATTGTCGCACTGTCCATCTGTGTCTGACGTTGCTGCGATGTAGTTGTGCAGAACACTGGCTGCCAGTGCGATCGTCTCGATCTTGGGCGGGCTCAGATTTATAGGGTTGCTAAACACTCGGAAACGGCTGGCAAAACTACCGAACACATCGTCGATGACATGACGCGCACGCGACAGACGATAGTTAAACACTCGCTGGTCTGCCGAAAGACTGCTCATATGGTACGGCTTCATGAGATTGTTGTGTAGCGGGAACGCACCGTCTCCCACTACCATAAACGGCACAGGATGAACACATCCAGGCAGTGGCCTGGGACTCGGAATGTGCAGTAAGTTGATGTCACGGTCACCAAACATAGTATCACCAAGTGGCGAGTCTGGCAAAACGCCTCCGTCACCGACGTGCCCATTGCAGCTAACATCGACATATGTGAACCGGTAGTTCGCATCAACCATTGCTAACAAGATGATGCTCTGAGTGCCCTTGTAATTGTAGTATTGAGATCCAGCCCCAGGCACTGCCTGCATCACAATGTGTTTACCGTCTATGGCACCGATGCAATTCGGGAACTGCCATCGCGTGTTGAAAGCGTCTGCGATTTTTATCCACTCTTCCTCAGATGATGGAAACTGTAACACAAGAGCAATATTCACACAAATATCAATTATGATAATTATATGCAGATATTATTGCATTAATATCGATCTTTGCACAAAATGACACATGGAGTAAAAATCAGGACTGGTCTGGTTCATAAGATATTACAGTGTGCTTATAAAATAAACTGGACTGCTCAACACTGGCTTAAATCGACATAAAACTTGGATGCAAAGATCATCACAACTGCATGATGGTTCGCTGATGACAAACGAGTCATGATCACAATTTTGACTGACTGAATGTCAGTATTCATTCTAATAAGCATACAGCGTGCTTGAAAAAACATTGGACCATGGAAAAATATCAAGGAATCTGTTCTTACATGTGTACACCAAATTTTTCTCTCTAGACAATAAGGTAACTTTCAGCTTAACACTAGTGGTGTCATATGGTGACTAGCGTATAACTAAAAAGTGGTGCCAACTGTTTAACACCAGATGGCGACACTTTTCAGTTGTTCCACAGTAATAACACTACAATTAAGGATCTTGCTGATTAAAGAGGGTATATGCTAATTAGGGCATGTTCACTTAATAGGTCAAATACGGTAAATCACATCTAAATATCACCAGAATGAACAGTGATGAAGGCAGTCACCTATTGTGTTCATCATTCACTGTGCATTCTAATGATATCTAGAAGTTTTTACAAAAAAAATTACATCAATAGTGTTGCCACGGGGTCATTTCAGTCATAATTTCAATTAAGTTTCGCTTGCCATCATTGAATCATCGCCCAGTTGTGAGACTTGTGACGACTGTACATTCTATCTTTGCATCCAAGTTTAGTAGTATGTTGATTTATTCAATTTATTTTTTAACTAATATCTATTAACTAGTCATTATTTATTAATCAAAAACTAATTATCGGTAATTAACTAATTACTGTGTTTTTCATCTGTTCAAACCTGTTAAAAGTAAAATTAGTAGCCACTACACATACTCCTATTTTGTACTAAGTACAAGTTACCTTGAGGTGGTCGTCCTTCAGGGCTGAGTAGATTGCTGTGCATGTATCAGGCACAATCTTAGATATGCTTGATTTGCTTATTCGATACTGGTATGCAAGACTTTGGTAGGTTTCACCTGTCAAATATAATGAACTTTGACCAACACTAAAATGTACCAAAACAATTAACATTAGTTTATTACATATAAATCCTGCATTGATATTGGATGCTGGGTTCGGCCCTACGCCGATGGATAGTTTGGATCAATTGTTTCGGCTCACACATATGGAACAGGATGGTTCGACCCAATATTTATTCTGGTTACATCTCAAGGCATCAATAATTTAGTATGTAAGGGGCCATCTGCCAATTATGTACACAAGGGAGGGGTGAGGTAACTGGCAGGGCTGGGTCCAATTATGTAATTGTAATTGATTACAGCAAAATCGTGTAATTGTAATTGATTATGGTTTCAAAATGTTGCTGTAATTGTAATTGTTATATTTTGTATAATTGAAATTTTATTTCAATTACAATCAATTACAGTACGTTTCATATCACAAACTACCTGAACGAATTGTCAATAAAAATATAATTTAAGTCTCACATGAGTTGAAAATCAAGACTAATAATAACACCTGCTTATATATGTACATTTAAGTCTCAGTATTCACTGTCTGGTGGGTACTGGTCAGTGGTGCTTGTGGTGGGTAGCCTTAGCAATTAGCCTTTTCAGTAAGTTGGTAACAGCCAGGAAGCAATAAACAATGCAGACATTCAGTGAAACATTGCAGAATTAGCAAGCCAATTACACCCCTTGTGTTGTGGTGGGTTGGAGACAGGTCAGGTGGCAAGGACCATTTATATGGCCTCTTCCCATTCCCAACTCACACAAAGCAAAGGGCAGACCATTTAAGAATGTCAGCTTAGAGCAGGAGCTACAACCTCAAAGTAAACACATCAAACCCTATTATTAGTATTTTCCAAAGAAAAATTTCAGAAATGCGCACGGATAAATGTCTGCATTGAAATATGTCCTGTAGGATTATGTCTGGATATTGCATTGTATTTTTATATAATAAAAATATGTTTTAAACGGCTATCTTTTTATTTAGTATAATTCAAAGTCACAATTCAACAAAATGTACAAACATTACCGTTATATTTGTTTATCAATTGTGTACAAAATATTGAAATTCAGCAAAACGCGCAAAAATACATAATTAACAAATGCTGAATATATTTGGTTCAGCATGATGTAATTGTAATTGAAACAATGTAATTGTAATTGATTTGGAAAATTATGACTGTAATTGTAATTGTTGTAATTGAACTAAAAAAATTAATGTAATTGTAATTGATATAATTTTGTGTAATTGGACCCAGCCCTGGTAACTGGTTGTGTAGCTGTGTACGCAGTGCAAATATGGGGGCACCAACAAACCATGTAAGCAATCTTCTCTTCTTTATGTTAGGCAGCCACCATCCATTAAGCAGAATCTGCTTGGAGATTTTGCTGCGCTTTGGGGGGTAAACTGGGAAGTAGTGTAGTGAGTTTAGAGCTCAAGATCACCAGCTCTATGAGGCACACTGAGTCCACAACAGGTTTTTTCCATTTCCCTGTCTGGGATCTTTTACTTCCCCTGGCATAGACACCAGATAGAAGGGCCCAACAGCTTTCAGTGTCTCTTCCGAAAGACATGGGCAAAGTGAGGTGAATGAAATTGCCCAAATTTCTAAACGGCAGCAGGTGGTTTCGAACCCTGGTCCCTTTGACTGAAAGCCCAGCGCTCTACCAAACAACCACCGTGCCCCACTTCAATTGACCTAGTTGACCCTTACTGTTGTACACTTGCACTCATCAATGCACTGTCAGCTTACCAGCTTGGTAGTGCGGGGAGATAGTTTTTCCACAATTTTTTTGTTTTGGCCCAAAGAGCAGCAGGCACCGGTTGCACAAATGGTTGGTTAGGCCCATGAGAGCAAAAGCAGTTCACTGACAGTCTGACAGCAAAAACAGTTGGTTCGGCCTACGGGCCAAACCTGTCATGGGCCAAAACATCTGATACCTCTCCGTGTGAGCATGTGTGTAGTTAACTTCACATTTTCCGAAATTGAACGGTACTGCGGTCATTTACAGTACTGGACTGTCATAGACATAGTCACATAGAGGATTAGAGCTAGTTACAGTAAAATGGTTCATCATTCATGGCATTCTATTTAATTTTAAATAAATACCCCACGTACCAGTTGCGAGAAAATGCAAGGTCAAAGCAACACGTTGGGCGACGGATATCGAAAGTCTCATATTCGTGTCCTGTCGCTTAACAGAAGGCGAGACCAAACCACACAACTGTTCAAAAACATCAGTTGGCATGCCAAGATAGTTACGGAAACCGCCAGGATCTTCCAGCCACAACTCTCCGGCCACAGTCGACAAGGCATACTCATCACACCGTCGTTCAAACCATGGCATCACCCACGGCCTACCCACACGGCTTTCGTCAGCCTCCCTTCGTCTCTCCCGTCTACGATAGGCAACACCGCAAGCCAAAACGCACAACAACCCCATTTGCTTTCGCAAAACATGTTTTCTTGAGGACGGAGCCATTTTGACAGCGGAAGTCGTAGCCTCCGGAAGTCGAGACATCAACAGCGGAAGTGGCGTAAGTAAACATGGCTACAGATCATTATTGTTTCCCCCCTTGAAACGAATTGGGTTTTAGTAAAAGCTGTTTACTTTGATTCTTATGTTGTCACTGACCTCCAGTACTGTTTAATACAATTCTACAATTTTGCTTTCAATAAAATCAACATAGAAGATGACCCTGGTCATTCCCCCCCCAAAAAAAACCGGAATCGGTCTAATTCTAACTGTGGCAAAACATAAGAAGCCAATTTTGGCTATAGCGTATAGGGTTCAGCCTCCTGTTACGTTTCCCATTGGCGGCCATGTTAACGTTCTGCACGATTATAAGAAAACGAAACCATCAAATATACTGAAACTTCTTACCTGCTGTTGTCATCATTTCACTGACATGCTGGTCGAGTTTAGTCAAAATCACATAATATTTCTAACTCTTTTAAAATGCCTGAACGTGCCACACCCGTCAATGTTGACCAATTTCTGATTGAATTACTACGCACGTGCTTTGTGGCGAAAAAATTGTCAAAAATCCTTCCGTCTATTGAAATCATCTAAAAATCCACAGTTACACTGCCAACATGTTCTACCAGCAAACATGCCAATGTGCCTGCTGAAATGCAGTTATGTCAGATGATATGATTTTTTTTAAATGACACATACCTAAAATTACTGTGCCCTACATTCATGATCCCCATAGGCCTATGGCTAAACAAAATATTTACATATCTTAAGGTTATGTAGTACCCACCTAAATTCTCAATTTATTGTTGTGAGAATGTGGCTTGTGCGTGTTAATCATGTTTTTTATTTGAATCTCCATCCTCCAGATATATTGTATAATCTTTTTTGAAGGTGAAGATGATTTCTGCTTCCACTGCTGAGTGTTGACGTCACAGGGGAACTTTCGATCAGTGACACATGTAGTGCAGTACAAGTGGGTACAGTAACAAAAATCACTGGCACTTTATTCGTATAATATGAACCCAGGAATAAATTAATGATTTGTCCCCAGATCTAGCATCTAGGTCGCAGTTCTTTGTGGTGTTGAGACACAATAAATTTGTTCACACATCATCATACGACACAGTGTACCTGACAAATTGGAGCAAAAATTGCTTGTGTAAACTGGCCTAAGGCTAAACCAAATATTTACATGTTTTCATCCAGGGCAATATAATCCATTTGTAGTACTTTAACAAAAATCTTTTTTAAATCCCCATTCTTGTGTAATCATTCATAGTTGATCAGTGGCAAAATCTATCCATTCTAATAAACGTGTTAGCTTGTTCAGTTTTCTGGGTACACATCATAACAAGTTTAATCTACTTATATAATAATAAAATAAACAACCATTCACCACTGGCATTATCACAGTTTAATGTGATGATTTTATCCATTAAGACATGATTTTTGTGCACCAAATAAATCATATACATAAAAGTGCTATTGTTTGTTCATTCTTCGAAATCCATTTTCATTCCAAATATGTGCTCATGTGAGAAATGCTTACAAAATCCCTTTATCAAAGAAATGAATACTGGGTGAATGTCTCCTTCTCTTCAGCTTTCCAATAATTTCCATTACCCAATACGAGGGCTTCCTGTGGAATGTTCTCATTGTTTATTCCTTGGAAGACTTACATTTTCATTATCAACAGGATGAGTGCCATTGTTATCACTAACCTCAAATAAGATGACGCCTACTTCTCTAAAGTGACGCCGAAAGTGAGAGGTGGTTCAGAAGAAATAGGCTTGCCACGTAATGAGAATCGTACTCACCAACACATAGACAACAATCAATCAACTTTATTCAAACATAACACCTAACTACATGACACACGTATCGCAGAACCAGATAAGAAACAGCATAAATGAAGTTAACTGTTTCTTGCATGTCTGTTATGTAACTATAATCATGTCCCTGCAGAAGCATTCGCAATTGTAAACAAACTTCCCCCTTTAAAATGAGGCAGGTCTACAGTAACTAATGAAATACGTCATCAACTATTAACAAAAACTCACATCAAGAAATGCAAATGAAGATATTCACCACCACCGCAGGAAACTGTAAATGCAAGCAATCTGACTATCACCAGTGATGATACATGAGATTCTGAAGGTTGAATTAATGAAAATTCCTATAAAATATGTAGATGAGAATTAACAGTTCGAACAAAAAAACACCTACTAAATAAAACAAGTCATGAATAATTACTTCACCTGTTCATGAAAAAATATATAATTATGCACATTAATCCTTGATTAATAGTACATACAGTATATAACATTTTCATGACTTGCGACTTGACAGTAACAGACTTTAGACTTTTAGCTTGGTTTGTGACTTGTCAACAAGTCTGGTGGCTCGAAACACATGCAACAAAAGACCATGTTATTGTGACAAGCAGCACCGAACACAATAATTATTAAATACTTACTATGATTGGGTAATGTTGTGGCGGGGCAGCATCCGTCTAAACTTACCACTAACAATTACCGTAGACAAACAATCATGGCGAATGGTAAACACTGGTTTAAGCTTCCAGGCCTCTACTATAGAAGAGCAAGAGGAGACATGACTGAAACCTACAAATATCTCCATGGAATCTATAAAGGTGATAGAATGCCACTTGAGCTGGACAACACTACAATAACCAGGGGACACAGCCTGAAACTCAAGAAGGAACACGTGACTGCAAGACAACGAAGGAGTTACTTCAGGTACAGGGTTGTGAACCAGTGGAACACCCTCACAGAGTATGTAGTTTCGGCACCCATGACAACTTTCTACCCATGCGCACAAACAATTGTCAAGACCAGCTAAAAGGCTACTAGCCTAGAAGAGCTGAAGAAGATGTATGTACTGTATGCATGTAACTTGGCATTCAGAGAAATGACCAAAAACTTGACTTGGTGGTCACTGATTTGAGACTTGACTTGTTAATTTGTTACTTCCCAACAAGTCTGGTTTTTTATGAGCAGTTACATGGAAAAAATCATTATAGACACTTCTTCACTTGTATGCAACACCTTCCTGCTTATGTCTCTATTATGACATATGATCAAAAGGATGTTAATAACAGATCGATGAAACTTGGACATAGAATGCACAAACTTTCATTCTACTCACAAATGTGTAAATACGACTGAACAAAGAGCCCGCTAGTCAACACATTTCTAAACGTAACAATAACAGTAAGATAATCAATTTCACTTTCAGACTGAACAATTACAGTTCATCCTTGCTGCTGGAACTGGCAACCATCAGCGCCTCCTGGATGAGTGTGTGGAACTCATCGAGGTGCACGATGGTGTTAGGACGGATATTGTGGGCATCACCTCGAACCGGTCGGTGGAGATCCTCATGTGTGTTATGCCATTCCCTGTCAAAATAATTAACAAACACATTTTCACTTTTAAATGTAGTAAACACAATAATACTTATATATAAGCAACATGTTTATTTCAGATACAATTCCATGTACAATATAAGAAGCATTGTTTACTCAGCTAAGTTCCTGGCACCACATATTTATTTATATTGTGGTCTCTCCTACATAAGCTGTATTGAGCAAATAAAATAACAAAATATATAGAAAAACTTAAGCTTTGTGCTATATTTACCAGCAGTGAATACAAACTTAATTTTTAAGGTGTTTCAATCAAAAATAATTCGGCTGAAATCAACCATGAAAACATACAAGTACTACAACTGGCATTATTTAATAAGTTTACATTATTTATTGATAATATATTGATAATGATGATAATAATAATAGTTAAATAAACATAGTTAAGTAAACATGAAATCCGACATAGGCTGTTTACTATTTATAACTGATTGATCACACAATCTATTCATTTATCAGGTCAAGCGCACAGCCAAGACATATTCACCCACCTGTACGGCCCTCTTGACTTGAGCACCGTGCCAAATTGTACATAATTCATATCAGATTTGTACGCTCCCATCTGGAAACACCATTGAAGAACACCACATTGGAAGCAGTGTAAACCAAATGTAAATACCAACATTACAAATACAGGCGTTGACATCAGTATTTGGGATTTCCCTCAAAATTGTTCACTATGGCAACAAGGTGATAATTAATATTCATTAACCAACACAAACTTGATGCAATACCATCTGAAAAATTAAGGAACTTCAAACAGAGACGTATTTCTATTATATAAACAAATCATATTTCAATTGTTAATGTTTCATGTTAATTAATGTTGTGTTATTTAACTTTACAGATGTAAACTTACCTCATAAAAGGCATTTGTAGGCATGCATTCCTTTGCTGCCCCTAATTCACCATGCGAGGATTAGTCAGAAGGGTTCTAATTTGGACAGGAAACAACAGGTGCTGGTTTTCTTCAAAAATTTACATAGTTTTTGTTTGAGATAAAAAACACACATTCCATCATGCATAGTAAACTATGCAAACTTGTGAAATGTTGAATGTCCTGTGTGCAGTGGGTTATGGTAAATTTAAGGCAACCAAGGTGAATGATGAAAGATCTTGTTTAGCCTGAGGTGAAATCTCTACACACCTGGATGCAGACACTGTTTGCAGGTAGATACAGGCAGTTCATGAGACCAGCACCATTGATGCCTGCCAGAACTGTAAACCTCTGCATTGCCTGCACCTGTAATGTTTTACAACCATTTACAGCAACACTACACTCGATAACTTTTATATCGCTGTTGAAGAGTCAAAACCGTGAAGGTCCACCTTAACAGACACATATCCAACCAAACACATGGTGCAGGTAAAGGTAGGTAAGGTAAAGTCATCCCCCAGGCATTACGCCTTAGGAAGCCATGAAGGGTTATATGGCCAGTGCTTAAATCTGGTTTCTATAGTGTGAAGCAACTTATAGTGCAGTTAAACTGACTCTCCTGGACGGGACACTAGTCCATCGCAAGTACCTTCCAAACAGTGTTTGTAATCATTTGCATCTGAGTAGACGACTGAGACAAAGTAGGGTAAACGAAGTTGCCTAAACTTCGAAAACGAACCGTCTTGAACTCACAACCCTTGAATTTAGGGTCCAACACCTTAACCCCGACTGCCCCCTCATGGTGCAGATAAAATTGGCTAATTATTTTGACTCTTCAACATTGATATAATATATTTCAAAACATTGCAGTGATTCACCAATCCAAAAGACTATTTTACACATAAACTATTTTCATATTTTGTAGGATGCATAAATTACACTGTATTGCATACTTTCTATAATCCGGTGTGAGATAGTTAAGTGACCCCAATAGAAAAGTGACCACTAGGTCACTTTCAATAATAGAAAAGTGACCTCCCTATAGAATTTTTACCCCCATTGCAAATTATTTATTGTTCAAACAGCAATTTAAAAATAACATGTATGCGTGTATGTCAAGTTGACATACATTCTTATTAAATTATAACATAAATTTTAGGATGGAGGTCATAATTCAATAGTCATAATTCACATTTTTAGGGTGGGGTCACATTTCTATAGTGGGATCACAATTCAATGGGCATATTACTATAGAAAAGTGACCACAGGGTCACAATTCTATATAGAAAAGTGACCTGGGGGTCACTTTTCTGTGGGGTCACATTTCTAGAGCACACCAGTGTGAGATAGAAAATTTTTACCCCTGTTGCTAATTATTTATTGCTTAATGCACGAGAATGGTTTGTATATAAAATAAAAATATAATAAAACATTGAATCAGAATTAATAAAAATTGTGTGTATTAAATATACCAATATAATACAGGTCTACACATCTCAAGTATCAAGTGGTTTACTCCAAACAGCCCAAACTTGGGCTAACGCAGGAGTTTGTGGTGGACTGTGCGCATGCGCTGTGGGTGGTACATTCGATTAAAAGACTAGTATCATTAATGTTGCTGAAATGGTTTTTATCTGATAGTTTTATTTATTTTATGTATAGGATGTTTAACGAAAATTTTTAATAGGTTGGTTGTGTGTATGGATACTGTCGCTGCATTGCCACATGCACACATAGACAGTCTCCATACCCACACCATGGATAAGTTTACGCTGAGCACTGTGTTTTAAAGGCAGTTTAGGTGAGGAGGTATGGTGAAAGGGAGTTCCATAATAGCTTCTTGAAATGATTTTGGGTTTTTTATGTTGGTAATTTTTGATGGAATCATATTCCATATGCGAATGGCTCTGGGATAAAATGAAAAGACCATTGCATTTATACGACACTTGGGGGCTATGTATTGTCCACGGGTTCGAGAGCGAGTTAGTAGGCCTGGAGGGGGGGTGATCTCAATAATGTTGTTTAGAATTTTGTAGAAGGTAGTGGCTTGTTTGATAATGCGCCTTCGTTCGAGGGTTGGCCATCCAAGGGCAGTAATTAGATCTGCTGGATTTGTGTTCTGTCTGTAATCATTTTTAACAAATCTGGCAGCGGAGTGTTGCACTCTTTCAAGGCTTTTAACTTGTGAAAAGGTGTGGGGATTCCATATGGGTGAAGAGTACTCAAGTTTTGGCCGGATTAGCATGTTGTAGGCTGTTTGCTTAACTTCGGGTTTACATGGGCCAAGAGTTCGTTTAATCATGCCTAAACATTTCGAAGATTTTGAAGTTATGTCAGTGACATGATTTGTCCAGTTTAATTTGGAATCCAATTTTACTCCGAGGTATGAGTGGCTGGATACGGTGGATAATGGCTGACCAGAAAGCGAGTACTTGTGTGTGCTGGGTTTAGTTTTGTTTGTTATTGGAAGGTGGACGCATTTAGATACATTAAATTCCATTTGCCATTTGTCTGACCATGTTTGGAGTTGGCTTAGGTCAGTTTGGAGAATTTCGTGGTCGGTTTTGGAAGAAATTTTACAATATATAATACTATCATCTGCAAAAAGGCGTATAGGAGATTTGATGTTCCCATTTATGTCATTTATGTAGAGTAAGAAGAGGACAGGTCCTAGAACTGAACCCTGTGGGCCACCAGATGTGACATCTGTGATGTCCGACGGGGCACCGTTAACTGAGACTCTCTGTTTGCGGTTGGATAGAAAAGATTTGATCCAATTTTGAGTGTTTCCAGTGATTCCGTAGGAGGTCAATTTTGATAGAAGACGTAGGTGAGGCACTTTGTCGAAGGCTTTAGCAAAGTCAAGCAGGATTGCGTCAATTTGGGTCTTGTTGTCCATAGCAGTCATCCAGTCGTGGACTGTCTCAATGAGTTGAGATTCACAAGACAGTCCCGACTGGAATCCATGTTGGAAGTGGAGAATGATGTTATGCTTGTGCATGTGTTTGAATGTATTATATTTAACTAAATTAATAAATACCAAATGACTATATTACATTAGGACTACGATGTGTATGCATGCATGCAACAATTTCATAACAGCTATTATCTATTTATCCCCATTTATGTATTATGTAGTTAGATATATGCTACTAATCAACCTAAATGTGTCTCCACATCCCTAACCACTTATTATGTTTCAAAAAATTTTTTAGGATGGGAGTCACAATGCAATAGTGGGAGTCACAATGCAATAGTGGGGGTCACATTTCAATGGGGACATTGCCGGGTCACTTTTCTATGAAATCACTTTACTATACCACAATGGCCCTACCTCAATTTTACTGTTATCAACAATATGTATAGTAAATACGCACAATACATGTATAATGCATACTGAACTACAGAACATGTAAATTATTATACATGTTGTGCATAAAACACATTTAATCACCTTTTTCACAGCTACATTTTTTCCAAAGCATATTTAACCTGCATGGATTGCCATTTTGCCCCCTTTATTCACAAGATGACACCACTCAAGTTAAATATGCGAATTTAAGCATCAAAAAAGATGACTAAATGTGTTTCTACACACAATGTGTTTAATAATTTACATGTTCCGTAGTTCAGTGTGCACTGTGCATAGTTATTATACATATTGCATGTTATAATGGCGATATTGAGGTGGGCCCAGATTCTCGAAAGTGCCCTACATTATATTAACAGTGATCTATGATTATTTATATTACAACGATAGTTTACCTGCTCCTTGTAAGACATCTCCACAAACTCAAGTAATTCTGCGTCAACCTCCTTGCTCAGCATGTCCACCAGTTCTTTATCATTAAGAATTTGTCTCCTCCCAGATCTACATAATTGAAGAACAAGCAATGTCACTGCCACCAGATATACACACTCACACTTAACTCAGTTTTTTCTAAAAGCTGTGCATCATTTCTTACTATTACAAAAGGCACTACTAGGTACCTTAAGTTAGTTAAGCAGTGTTCTCCACATCATTTTCATGGCATTTTAAAACTCCATCCTCAATTGATTTAGCCTTTCGTGAATCCAGTTCGTTGATGTCGTAATATGTAGTGTGGGAATAGTTTAAGTAATATCTGCAGTTGGTTTAATAAAAAAGTGCATATCTTTTTCAAATCATAGAAAGAATTAACTTTAGTCGTTAGATCTACTAAGCCTCAAATTAGTGGATATCCAAAATGGTAAACACTTTATGGGGTAAAGTATGATCAAGGGTGTGACTTCCACCCTTTCGCGTATCACATGACAATGTTCTAAAATTTCACCAAGGGGAAAATTTGGGAGTTTTCAGCATTTCCATTATAGAATTAAATAATTTAATAGTTTGTCTAAAGATTTCACGAAAACTACATACAAAAGTTGCACAAACAAGCTAGCATGTCGCAGTGGATGCTGGATAGGTTTGAATTTTTGCAAAATTAATTTAGAATGAGAAGAGCAAAAAAATTTTATTGATAAGGGACATCTAACCTTGGTATTATTGTTAGTGTACACTAGGTGGCATCACATATACAGTATTACAACTGTCTTCTACATGGCTTCACAGAGAACTAGTGTAAAAAAATTTGACCACACCACTTGAAAATGGAATTTTAAATATTGATTACCAGCACTGATGAACAAAATATGATCAATCTGATAAATGTTGCTTTAGAAATTATGACATCAGCTAAAAATTAATAAGCCTCTGGAATTTTTCAATCTGCATCTCACAATTGTCCAAAAATTAAAGGTGAAAAAACCTGCTATAGACATAATGCCAAAAATGAGGTCCTTTTTCGTGAATATATCAAGTTAAAACAGCTGACAGAACAAACAGAATTTTAATGAATATAACTTGCTTAAAGTTCTTAACAACAATTATTATTCATGCGAAAGCTGAAGAGAAGCCATGCAGCCATTTCCAATTACTATTTTATTATTAGTGGGCTTTGAAAAATGAAGACATATGGAAGAAAAGTCATAGTACACCATTACATCTGTAGAACCTTTCTACAAAGCTCACATGCACCATATATAGGTTATAAGCAACGGGTTGTTATTTTCTTTCAAGCATATGCATCATATGCATCACAGGAAGCATAAGATGCATGGTTTTGAGAGTCCTGATTATCTACATCACTTGCTTAAAGACAAAATGATGCCAGGCTAGGTAGAAGTCAGACTGTCAGGCATTTAATATATAAATCAAAGTGTCTGTCTGTTGTGTCGTATACACAGCTGCATTTGTGGGCCAATACGGATGAAACTTTGCAAGGTGACCCATGGGGCCCTTCTGACGGACAAAGGGGGTGAGATGTGGAACCACTGCCACAGGCCCCCCTGGGGGGTGGTGGTGGTCACAATTTCAAAAAGGCTGTAGTAGAAATAGCAACTTTCTGGGAATTAATTAATAAAGGAACTAGGAAATGGAAATCATTGATGACATCACGTAAGTAGCGATTAGTTTGGTATACACAGACATTACTTTTTTTTTTGCATATGCATTTAATAACATCCTTCTAAACTTTATATGTAGAAAAATAGCCAAGGATCTGGGAAACTATGCAGAGGACACCTGCCAGCAAAGGAATAGGGACACAGTTGTCACATTTATGCAGGTAAACCAAATTTGTGTTATCATAAAGACACGTAAATACATATTTATGGCATGTACATGTAAACCAAAATAAAGCTATCCGCTCAACACGTTTACTTTTTATTGCATGCGTAACATATTTAAATAATAGAAAAATAATGTTAATATAATTGAAAATAACTTTTATACTTAAAAAACAAATTTACATATATTTTACAATGGCCTTTTCACAACACTCCTCTGAGATTATTTCACATCACACTATGTAAGCTAGCCTACCACATCGACAAGGATGCATATATATAGCCTTGGCCGATTATACATTTAACCATCTGATTGCCAAACTGAGCATTCTCATTAAGAATCCCATATTTTCACCATAAACTAATATGAATAAGTATTCTATAATACATTTAATCAAAAATACCCTATAGTACATTTAATCAAGCAAATGTTATGACCGCTTTGAAGGATGTACCCTGGTGGCAGAACATCGATGCATTTGAAATGTCACAATGACTGAAACTCTTGTTGTTATTGGGCTTTGTCATAAACAAAACAGAGAACGAGGAACAATAATATTGCTATGGAATTCAGTTATACGATGTTGTGGCAAATTTTTGAAGTTTACAAGTCCATGCGTTTGTGGGTGATAATTTGTAATTTGCATATGCTGCATAATTTAATAAAACAAAGTAATTTACTTACTTGTAGAGCCTTTATATTTCTTGATTAAGCAATTGTTTTAATTATGACCTGTATAATTTATAGACAATTAAACAATATAAATATAAACAAAGACAATTAATGAGATGGGTTAATGAAATTAATGAGATGGAGATTAATTTCGCAACATGAGTGCCACATTACACTGAATAATGTTATGCATGTTTATTATATTATGCCATATAGAAATATATCTCAGGGGCAAATCCCAAAAATCTTCGGGCTTTGGCCTGCATTTTCAAGCAACATTTTCTACCTTACATGTCTTACGCTGATGTCATGTAGCATATTTGAACTGGAAACATCATTACATCCATGCATGTACAGCATACAGGCAAGCAAACATACATGCACAATGTACAGTAGTACCTGCCTTGAAAGGACACTTCTGTATCCAAGCAAAAGTGTCCCTACATGGCAGGTGTCCCCTCATCAGAGGGACAGGCATGTTGGACTAGAGGGTTCAGTACTACCCCGGGTACACATATATGGTAGACATATGTGCAGATGACGGATGTTATCAGTTAACTTAATAATACATAAACAGGCTGTACAGTAAGGATATAACTGAGGTACATATACTACAAATAAGGTGCATTAGGTGTTCCCATGTCTGCCACCAGGGAGCTACTAAACAACAGTGACCGCCGCCCGCTGCACCAACGTTGTCGAAGCCACTGTGTGCTTGCTGCACTGTCTTATACGGCAATTTGCAGTTTATAGAGCTTATTAAATGAGTCAACTAGCATCAACCTGTATTATTTTTAAATGTCACACCCTGTTTAATCGTTAACTGAATAAAATACATGTATGTATACCGTTATGGAAAGACGATGTACTGAACAAATAGACCTACAAATCGAAAATAATAACCTGGATTTCAGCAGCAGAAAACGTATATGAGTTGACACACGCAGTATGTAAGCTGATTAAACGGAGAAAACGTTTCACCTCGATTTTCAACTGATTTCGACCGAAGCATAAATTTATGACGCACCACTTAGCATCGATTCATCATTTCATATGCGGATGATGAATTCATATTTTCGCGCATTTCACCCCAGTGTCATATTAGTACTGCATACTAAATGGCATTTAAGACTGTTTATCTGATTCTTATGCGAGGCATATTTGTGAATCTCGATTGCAATTTCAAACCTTTGATGTCCGTGGCAGCGTCAAACAAACAACAGGTTGACACTCGTTCATTGACATTGTTCGCCTGTTTCTTGAGAATTGTCAAAGCAATTCTAAGTAGGTTTAAGCAGGCCCATTTGGCATTTCCCACAGCGGCAGAAAATCAGGGTCCACAACCAACAGCCTTATATCCGAATCCGCGACATAACGTTGCTTTTCCCACTACACACTGCACTGTTTGTCCATCGCCATTTTGGAAATAAAATATTTCGAGAAAAAAATCACTAAAATAATGATTACTGTCCGCCTTAGCAGGGACAGAAAACCAAAATATCCTGTCCACGTTAACCAGGTGTCCCCTCATCAGAGGGACATTAACATGATAAAACAGTCCGTACATTGAGAAAGTGTCCCGACATAGCAGGTGTCCGCTCATTGGAGGGTCGGTTGAAGGCAGGTACTACTGTACATACAATGTATGGGAGCACATGCATTAGGGAGGATCAATTAAGGTTAGCAAATCAGCATAAGGTGCGGGTTCAAACGACAGACTTTGACAGACTTACACCAAGACGTACCGAGCAGACAATCGTCAACCAGATGCTAAACAGAGGTGGAAAATAACAGACTACAACACCACCTGGTGATTGCTGATGAACACACTACAAGCGGTACTACAGTGCTCAAAGTCGCTGAATACGACCATGTTCACCTAGGCTATAATTCAACAACAAAATGTTTTCACGCTCAACCATTCAAACTACACTGATCAATTTATATGCATGAGTAAACACAACACATTTTTTGCCAGAAAATAATACAAACATTCAGGCCAAGTCAGACTGCCTTTTTCTTAATAAAGTGAAAACTTAAGAAAACTGGACTACCACATAGTTTCCAACAGTCGTACAGTGCCCGAATGTGAAGGCTCGGGTGCACATATATTACTTTCACAAAAATAACTCAATATATATATATATATATATATATATATATATATAGCACTAAATGTTAGGGAAGAATGGTCAATAGTAACTCACACTGTTGCTTACGCTGAAATGTTTGAATACTTTATTAATCTCTACATGAATGGTTCTGATGCAAGTGTTTATGGTCACTCCAAAAATTCTTGTTTTTGTGTGAAAAAGGGTGTTTGCTTCATTTGGGTAGTGAGCTTCTATCGGAAACTATACAGTACATAATTACAGTAAAGGTATGTGAAACAGTCAGTTGTCTTCAATTACTGAACAGTATAAGAATACTGATTGCTTTGCAGCATGCTATATCTGAATGAACCATGACAAACAGTCTGAAGTACCTGTGGATGACGCCAACCCTCGGAGGGACATGATGAGGCTCAGGGATGTGCAGGCTAGTCCTGACGTGCTGTACGAAACTACGGATGAAGGTTTCGTCAGAGAAGGAAACATGGGCCGTCTGCAGGAATGCACAAGTAAATGGGTATTAATGATTGTATCAGCCAGATTTTTATCTTAGCTTTTTACAGACAAACAAGCAGTAGAATCACTCTGATGACAAAGTCTCTCTCACTGACTCCTGACATCAAGAGACAACATCATTATTATTGTCACAAGAGCAAAGCACGATCACTTTAATGGTTTCTGCCTTTGTGTACAAATAAATCCTTCCTTTCACCCACGTCTAACACTTTTGGGTATTATGCGATTTACTGAAATGCAGGCAAAAACTGCAAAATATTACAATGCACACGCAGTGGCATCACCCGTTGTCCTCAAAACACAGCCCACTGTCGCTTGAACAGCCTCATCTAATTCTCAAACAATTCCAACAACAACATTATCTGCCACATGGAATATATGCAGAACGTATAAAAGTTAATCACCAAGAGTGAAATAAATGAACAAACTAGCTCATTATTCTTCATTGTCAAGGTGCTTAGCCTTAGACCCTACCAAGTTGTTGATGCGGCCTAGTTCAAGGACATTGATAAAATACATTTTCCTAATTTACAACTTATGTTAATAGGGTATGCGAACAACACAGCTGTATTGTATTCTTCGATCATTTAAGAGCAAATCCCTCAAACTTGAGGATCATATGCTCGCGATGTGAACAGTCTATAAAGGTAAAGAACTGATAGATAGCAGGTACATAGACGGCAGATAACTGAACAAGTAGCTAGAAAAAGAAGGAAAGAAAAGTGTTTAGTCAATTGAGTGGTATTTAACAGCAGCTCCTTACAAAAATAAGGAAAATAGATAATTTAAATAATAAACAATTCTTTCTGACGGTGTGTAGATCATTGATTTATTTTATGGTCAGAGGAGCTGCAGACAGACAGACATGTAGTTGTCTCAACCTGATGACAGCATGCAGAAGGCACTCACTCCAAACTTCGCTTGCTTCAGGCATATGTTGCGTCCCTTTCTCCGTAGTGTGCCATCCAGTGGTCGAAACGGATACTGCCCAGCCATGAACTGCAAACATTGAACCTTACACAATGTTTAACTCGCACAGCTTAGCAATGTTCATTAGCAGGGATTGAACTCAGTGGCATTCATGGCATACGATTTACACTTTTACATAGTATACAATAAGCAGTAATCATATTAAAAATTACTCATAAATTTAAATTACTGTTATCAATCCATAGCTGTACTCAAAATTATTTTATATGTTATGATTATAACAAGATTTTTTAATCAAATTCACACACCAATAAAATAATCAATTACACATGATGATCACTCCAGGCCATGACTATGAATCAAGTATTACAAGCCAGCCCCAATTACAATTATGGTGTAACTGATTACAATTACAGTAATCACGTAATAAAACTCAACCCTGTCTGGTGAAGCAACATCTTAATACAACCGACCTTTGTCATCTGAACAAAGTATTTGTCAGGATTCTGAAAGGCTGGCGTCATCCAATCGATCCTTTGCAGCCTTGTAGTTTCAACACCTGGCATGAACACCCGACTAGGACCCGACGAGTTGCTCTTGTCGAAGTAGGCATCCTGGTACAGCGGCAACATCATGTCATAGTGAAGGTGGTAGTAGTTACTGCCACCAGCAAAGTAGAATATCAAGAAGATGTGCCCAACGTCATATTCCTCGTCACATTGTATCTCTGTCTGCGATTGGTGCGGTCGGTTCTTAAGTTGCCACACGTCCCCGGTGCTCCCGCATGCAGAGTGCAGTGCAGTGTTAGCACTGTAGTAGAAGATACCGTCACTTGCATTCAGAACAACATTTGTCAGAGTGCATAGTGTGTGTGGATAGTGGCCACTCTGTTCCGTCAGTTCAGATGGACTCCAGTTAAACTGCGTCTGTGCCAGTATAGGCTGCATGACCACCAGTATGTGGACATAGACACGTGCTGTCAACCAGCCCATTACAGTGTGGCAAATCACGACAGAGACGAGACTGAAACCAACACAATGCCATGTTTCAATTCATCTAAACAAAGCTCATTGTATTTCATGACAATGTATTTATTACTTATGAAAATTTGTAAAGCGTCATATCTCCGGGACCAACTTGTTCATAGGGTATACAGTCATGTTTATGTAATATTTACATATTCTACAGATAAGTATGCCTACGGCTGAGCCATTGGGCATTAACAATGGTCACTAGCTATTCAAAGATCTGTGCGTTCACTCAACATACTTTGAGTAAAATTAGATTCCAAAGCTTCAAAATCTTTGAAAGGCCCAGGCATGATTAAAATAACTCTTGGCCACTGTAAACCCGAAGTTAAAAGAAAGCCGACGACATGCTAATTCGGCCAAAACTTGAGTACTCGTCACCCATATCATATATACTCACACTACCAAATTAAAAGCCTTTGAAAGAGTACAACACTGTGCTGCCAGATTTGTTAATTATCATAGATGGAACACAAATCCAGCAGATTTAATAACTACCCTGGGATGGCCAACCCATGAACGACGACGTATCATTAAACAAGCCACAACTTTCTAAAAAAAATATTAAATAACATTATTGAGATCACCTCCCCTCCAGGGGAGGTGATCTCAATAACCCGCTCTCGAACTGTTGGAACTTGGACACCACTATGTAGCCTCTAGGTGTCGCTTAAATGCAGTACCCGTACTCAGTCTTTTCATTATATCCCCCGGCAATTCGCATAAGGAATAATATTATGATCCCATCAAAAATTACCAATTTAAAAAGAGCCGAATCATTTCAAGAAGCTATCGAGAAGCTTCGTTTCACCACGGGTGTCAGACGTTTCAACCCATAACGGGTTCGGCCAATGTGCTGAACCAACCGTTTTTGCAACCAGTGAACCGTGAGGTGTTCTTACTCGCATGGGCTGAACCAACCGTTTTTGCAGCTGGTGAACCATGATGTATTCTCGGTTGCATGAGATGAATTAATGGTGTATACAACTGGTACCAGCAACAACTATCGTATTCCAACTGGGAAATGGGCTCTGTGGACCTTGTTTAATATTACTTTCGTTATTTTTTGATCTACTTCACTATTTGCGCATTATTATTATACATTTTGTTGTAACTGGGAAATGTCATATGCTAAATTATATATATATATATATATGTATGTATGTATGTATGTATGTATATATATATATATATATATATATGTATATAGATATATATATATGTATATATAGATATGTATATATATATATATATATATATATATATATATATATATATATATATATATATATATATATATATATATATATATGTTGATTTTTTTAATAAAATAAATCAGATTTAAAAAATTTAAATCGGATTTATTTATTTATCTATTTATTGAAATCTGGTATATAGACATTTATATAGATGTTTATATTTATAAATTCTTTCAAACATATTCTATTCAAATTGATTTTGGTACTTGTCTTAACAGAGGGAACTTTATTTTTGTTTATATAAAGACATTAGACAATGTCCACAAAGCCTCACCCCCTGTAGTTGCATAATCTGTCTTAGAAAGGAAAGCATGCTGTGTGTCTGTGGCTGTAGCAGTGCTAATTATTGTTTGATGAGAGGGTGGATTAGCACCTGTCCAGGGCTCTGTGTACTATATGGGTATCCAACCAAACTGTGAACTGGTACAGTATTAAACAATTGTTACCAAGACTGTCTCACTTGAGTCAACATACTGAATTGGTGACAACTAGCACAAGTTCCAAGTGGACTTTAACACAGGGCTTCTGACTTTAACAAGATTTAACAAGATTGCCATCCCAAACAACAAGTTCCAGATGGCAAGTGGACAAGGAAGCCATTGGCTTATCGAGAGTCCAACAATTTTCTCATCTATGTGTAGCCCGTCCTTATCAGATATCTGTCAATTCTATTTTTAAACTTATTCACACTACTAGCATTAACACAATCGTTTGGCAGTTTGTTCCATTCATTTATCACCCTTGAAAAGATACTTCCTCTTGAAGACAAGTTTGTGTGGCATCTCTGCATTCAGAAAGGGAATAGCTCAAACATATACAATGTCATAAAATATTTGACTATCAGGCTATCTGGTGACAATACCACTACTCAAGTGTGCGCACATTGTGCTTTTGTATAAAAAACCATATAAAACTTTGTTGATCTTGATGCTTGTAAGCAATTAGTTGTGTTAAATTCATATAAATCAGCAATAAAAAAATCATGATTTAAAATATAAATTTATATAAATTTTTTATTCATAGAAATTTCTTTTAGGCATTATGTCAGTTTGGATCATTATTTTATTATGTCAAGCACTTTCCATTATGTGATGGATATTGGTCTGATATTTATGATAATTGTATATTATTACTACAATATCAGCATGTGAGCATGTGCATATGTTACTGTGCGCAATCATAATTTCCCGTTTTACTGAATCAGGCCATGGACCGAAATGACTATTCTTAGAATTCCTCCGCTTAAAATTCTACTACTGGCATGGGCCGACTCACCCGTAGCTGAATTCAACAGCGACGCAGTTTTCAGCAAAGCTGGCTGAACCATCCGTCTATGTGGGCCAAAACGACTGGGCTGAACCCGTCATGGTTGTACAAGCTATCATGTCACGTCAAGACATTATCCCGACTTTGTTCAGGACCGTCAGGATGCAACAACGAATAACTCACATTGTTTTACCAGAAGATCTCAGGTTCTACCACAATGTAGGTTTATTAGTCAAAGTCCATACACATTACAATGTATATACAACAACTACTCTACTACAGTTCTTCTACTACTACTCCCCAGACTACATCTAATTAGTTGCCTTTATAACAGACATTTAACATACATTAACATTAGTTATTAGTCCATACACATTACAACATCTATACTACAACTACTCTACTACAGTTCTTCTACAGTTCTTCTACAGGTCTCCTACAGGTCTACTACAGTTCTTCTACAGGTCTCCTACAGGTCTCCTACTCACCTCCTCTCCTATTATTAATCTACTGTTATCCTCCACACAGCGTTCTTATATATATATATATATAGAACCGTAATCAATAAGTTAATCTTGTCTACATTCAATATGCTCAGATGTGATTATTGGGTTCACTTAATGGAAACGTATAAGATTAATGTTTGACCAGATATTAAGCGTAATTATTTATGAAGTACATACGTGTCTGGATTCCATTAATGGACACATATAAGATTAATGTTTGCCCAGATATTACGGTCTTTGGACATGTATTCATAGGAACTTTAGAACTGTATCAGAAAGTATTGTAAAATTTATAGAAGCCAAACTACAGTCAACGGTCTTTACATATCTCCCCCATTTTTACCAGTGAAGACATTGTCTTCATTTATAAATTAATACAATCAAAAAGATCAAGGTCGTGTCACTTGTTAAACTATCCTACAATAGTAACAATACAATAACTATCAGCTATCCATATATAAATGTACTGCATAATGACATATATTATGATAGCTAGTAACCACCAACATATATATAGGTACTTCAAACAAAAATGAGATCTCATGGTAGGACATTGGCAATTAATTTAAATGAAAGGTGACATGTAAAGGAACCCAAAACTGTTTATTTTATCAATATATCTTTGTTAGATCCAAAGTATATATATTTTAATAATTTCTTCAGGAGTTGCAAGCACATTAAGTAGGGTCATAAATATATATATATATATAGTCCAGTCATGTATCAATAATAGTAACTCAATTATAGGCCAACACCTTTTAATAAAAGGCCATAACTTCCATGATTATGAAGATATTTACATAATTTGTTCAGGGTTTACAAACTCATTAAACAGGGTCATAAAATATACGTAACTCAATTGATGCAATTAATAAATCAATATTGGCTAATTAATGCGCAAACACAACAGGTCAACACCTTTTTATAAAAGGCCATAACTTCCATCATTATGAATATAGTTGTATAATTTCAAAACACATTAAGTAGGGTCATAAATATACATTAGTCATCATTAATAGTAACTCAATTAATAAGTCAACAATGGCTAATTAGCATGCTATTTCATCAGACCAATACATTTCAATAAAAAGCCATAACTTCCATGATTATGAGGATATTTGTATAACTTTTGGCAGAGCCTGGACTTTCATTCCTGCATATATATATATATATATATATATATATATATATATATATATATATATATATATATATATATATATATATATATATATATATATATATATATATATATATATAATATATATATATATATATATACATATACGCACTATATACATAAAGAATACCAAAATAATCTTGCATAGTGACAATGATGAAATAAATATTTGAGAAATATATACTAATTGGTGTTCCACATAGAGTGCTAAATGTGCCATTGCATAAATATAACACAATTTATTACATATTCTGGGACTACACAGTACACTGACTTTACGTTGTGCAATTCAACATGATGTAATGTTTATAAATTTTTTTTTACAGTATTTCACTGTTGAATCCGACATTTCTTGTGTTGAATGGACGACGGCTGCAAGATTCTACATTATTCCATCTGGGAGCCAAGTGTATGATGATTGTTCACAGTACACTGTATGCTGTGTAGCAATATTCACTGTTTCATAAATCCATGCCGGTGAAGCATGTCAATGTTCACAGTACAGCGTATGCTGAGTGTAGCAATATTCACAGTTTACTGTCTCATATATCCTGGAATAAAAAAGTCCTATATCATCAATCATCATCAACCAATAAAGTATATATTTAAAAAAATTATATGTTAATATAATGTTACTAATATAAATATATATATATATATATATACAATGTGTTTTGCATGCTACGTGAAGCCCCTGCACAGCTGGCCATAGACCAATATTTCACACCCACTGACATTGCTGGCTGGCGACGGTGACCATGAACAACACTCCCAACTGCCCTCGACAAAGATCTGCTGGAAGTCAGCAAGCGTCTTCAAAACCAGCAAAGATCTATACTGGCTGAGATAGCATAACCGAAATCAACGGAAGAACTTCAGCCAGAACATCTTGAAATAAAATTTATCTAAATGATTTATACATTTCTTGCTGCAGTTATGATTTGGTCTAATTATCTTGATTCTGCGTGTAAATATTGTTAAATTGTTTTTTATATAGTCTTCCCCCATTAAGTTAATTGTGAAAATTCACATAATATATTAGGTCAGAAAACAAAATCTTGAAATTTGGTCTTGAGAGGTGTATCTATATTCAGCAATTTTGTCCACCGGCACTGGCAGCTTGTCACAAAACGTCTTGTTGTAATTCAATAATTAATTGTAACTGTTTTACAAGTATTTTAACTAAAAAATGGCTTAACAATTAGTTTGCACTCAATGAATAAAATAATTAATAACAGTCAGTTTGCACTCAATGAATAAAATTAATTGTTCTTGTAATTGAGAATATAAATCTGTTGCACAAAGGTTTTTACGAATTTTTAAATCATTGAAAAATTTTATATTATTTTTTATTCTTTTATTTTTCTAGGCTTTATCCCAGGCCCACACAACATAAACAGTAATAATAATATCATGTAAAACAGATTGTATTGGCTTTGAAATTGTAGTGAATTCAATTCACAGAAATGTAAATAACCCATAAACGATTTCGTTCTGGAGACTCGTTCTCACTGTCACAGATCCGTAAAACTTCACAATGTTGCGGTTGACTAAAACCACATTTCGCATTCGTGCGGAAACAAGATATTTCCCCCACATACTAACTTCGACCTATAGAAGGCAACCACAACATTGAAATATTCTGAGGAATTCGATGAAGTTGTGCTACTTGCATTTGAAATATACCTATGAAGTCTAACTGACATTTTGTAAGCTTTATCATCGTCCAATTTCGATAAGAAAAACATGACACGAAAGTTAACTTACCGCTTTCAAAGGTGCCGTCAAAGCTGATGAAAATGAACGGAAGCAGCCGATAAAACACGCGGCGAAACAAAACGTTAACGAGATTTTGGTAATCGTAACAGCATTAAATCGTGAATGGATTTTCGTGCGCGCGGAACGACCGAGGCAGCGCATTTTGTTGAAGTGCCTAATATATATATATATACACACACATATATATATATATATATATCTAGGTGTACAATATCATGGTACTTGCTGCACACATTATCATGTGATTAAACACAGAAAGAAAACAATGCTTACAATTAAAGTTACCACCTACAATACGCATGAAATAGTCTACACAACATAGTTACCATAGCTTGTCTAATCACAACAACACATCTAAGGGATATTCATGTTACATGCACAATACCACAATTATACAATATTCATTATATAAGTAACATTGAACATCTACAATACCATGAACATGGACAGTCCTGCCCACTACAATAGTACATTAGTCATATTAGACTTAGTCAGGGTTAGAGATTTGTCTCAGTAGAACCTGACAGCTGTGACAACGAGTAACTTGTACGTTAGTAAAACCTGGTGACAGTGTAAACCATCATGAGATAGCTCGTACCTCCCCATTAGTGAGGCAAAAACAACATGACTGCCTATGTTATCTAGTACAAGTTCTGTCACACTGACATCTGGTCTGGCCAAACCAGATTTGGTGCTCAAAAACATGATAAACCATATACAGGGTAGGTCATGGGTTAGACAAGATGGTGCTTATCATCAACAAGACATCTTGTAACCAAGAATGCGATTGTCGATATAGCTCATTAGGCAGACTAGAAGAAATGTGCACTTTCTCTAGAACATGTGGTCTATTCGATAGCTAGCTCGTACCATTTAACAACATATAACACGTTAATCAATTTCCACAGCCATTGACTGGTATTTGCAGTCAGCAATCGGGCTGTAACGGTTCTGTGGATTAAACTAAATCCACAAGGAAACCACCACGCGACATACTCTGCTGTGACGTCAAGTCATCATTAAGCAGTTATATTGTATGCCCCAGGAGTCTAGCCATCCCTAGACAAATCCTTACTCTTGTACACAGTTTATCTGCCGGTAACAGTAACATCCTAGTAATGGGTAACCAGGTCACGACCCTTGGTAACTATAATACCTAACCAGACATAACGTTATAGTACAGATCATGTGGGTGCCCCAACATATCCTAAAGAACGTACAAATTACATGTGAGTAGTGTAGTTCATTGGCACTACAGGTAGCACACATTTACTACCATAAATTAACTGATCTGCTAATTACGGTCGTAATACCATCCTAGTGTTATGTAGCAGTGAATATAGCAATCATTCGAACAACATTCAATCTAGTCAATTAACTACAATGTCTCAAAATCACTGCATGGTTTCTAACAAGGTGCCCTGCTTTTGTGTAACTAGGTCATATAACCATCCCCTAGGCTGATGTCTCATTATTGTATATGATCACACCAGTCCGCTGTGCCCCTACATTTAAACCATGGATAAATAGGTCTTCATTGTTGTATCGTGATAATATTCATCCCAAACATGTAACAGACAAAGATAAGTATGTGCTTATGTGATTAGAGCCAGTATTTTTGACGAATTAGCCTTACACATAATTAATATCTCAAACAAAGATAAACGTACACATACATGTATCAATGCTATCAAGAAACATCATACAGGATTCATACTAGGCTCTGTCAATTAACATTTAAACAATTTCACTCACCACATTATTGATGTCAGTTGATGGTACTAAATATTATGTTCATTATGCAAATTGCCAATGTTTTCTATTCATAGTTGACTGAATTAATTGTCATTTTACGAATTTCACTGGATATCTTGTGGAAAAGCCACCTTCTTGTTCACTGGCACATCCCTTCTGTCTATAGAGCCGTCATGATTACTCGGCCAGCCAGATCATGAAGGGTGAATCAGTAGGGTTGTACATACCAACCAGATACAGCCATCCACGTTCCACCTGGATGCATGTCCACTTAACGGGATACCCGCTCTGACGGTGTGTCTGCTGACTGCATTGTGCTGGGCTCCCAGTCCGTGGAGTGTCATGTCCTCCGACGTTGCTCGTTGGCTGCTCCAACTGCTTTGGACCGCTGCATTCATCATCAGGAGTAGTCGCTTCAAGCATCGCTGCTACAAAGGAAGGCCATCCCGGTCCTGGACAGTCAGCTGGACGTACACTGCTCACTGACAGCATATGGTTCATTGTGCCTCGCATTTTGCTGGACATCTTCTTCAAAGCTGATGTGAACGTGTAACGTGCCCTCTCGTATCTGTTTAAATTCTTGAACGCAGCTCGCCAAAATGCTCAAGTGTACATGCCTAAAAAATATATACTGGCCGCACTTGCCAAAATGTACAAATGACATGCCGAAAAAATAAATCCTGGGTGCGCTTGCCAAAATGTACAAGCTATTGTGTCATGTCAAGACATTATCCCTACTTCGTTCAGGACCATCATGATGCGACAACGAACAACTCGCATTGTTTTACCAGATGATCTCAGGTTCGACCACAATGTGGCTTTATTAATCCATACACAATCATTACATCATCTATACTACGACTACTCTACTACAGTTCTCCTGCAGCTTTCCTACTCTCCTCCTCTCCTGCTAACAATCTACTGTTATCCTCCACACAGCGTTAGTATATATATATATATATATATATATATATATATATATATATATATATATATATATATATATATATATAAATCCATAATCATTAAGTTAACTTTGTCTAAATTCAATTTGCTCAGATGCGATTATTGGGTTCTTGTGAGTGCGTGTGCGCCTACACGGCAGCACCAAAAACATTCTCGGCTTTAATGTAATTAATGTTCAGTTTTAAGGCACTATCACATGCCAATTTTAGCAAACTGCTCTATGAACATACAGTGATCGTGGAGAAGATAAAAGTTTCCGAATTTACGAAGGAAATCGCTCAATTTCGAACACTGACCAAGCTACAGGTGGCACAAACAGTAGCAGACGATTCAGTCAAGCATGACGGCTGTCCTGCAATATTCAGCGAAGGCTCTCTACCAGTTGGCCGGCTTTGTGTCAGGAAAACCAGTCAGCAGTTCATTGTGGAAAGCTCTGACAATGAACGGCTTTTCCTGCACGCAGCCATCCAAAAGAGGTCAATGAGGGGGAACAATGCTACGCAGACCAATTCAAGTGGTATTGTCTGGCTTCAGACGCGTTCAATGTGTTAACACCACAGTCGACAAGGTGAGACATTGCAATGACAATTGCGTCAATCTGAACAATATGACGCCCTAGGAAGCAACATGCAACATGACGTTCACGTTAGCAGAAATGGGGCTAATTACAACAACCTCATCAACGTACAATCGAACAAGTGGGATCTACCAACCATCACCAATACTCCAACAATACACCAACATTCGGGGTGCCTTGGCAAGCAAAATCGATTAAATCAAAGTAATTAAAGATAACTACGGAATGGACGTCCTAGCAATAACTGAGATATGGTGTACCAGCAGCATACCAGACGACTCGCTCTCGTTACCCGGTTTCAACCTCTACAGGAGGGACAGGCAAGATGGCCGTCAACATAGGGGGATTGTTTGCTACATACGAGATACAATCCCGACTAAGCAATGGACAGAACTAAACCAACCAGAACTTGAAACTATGTAGATGACGATACGTCCACCAAAGATGCCTCGCAACCACCCGCAGATAACAATCTGCACAGTGTACCACCCTCCCGGGGCAGACGATTGGACATTGCTAAACCACACTGACCAATCTGTTGACTATGTAAGCCGTCACCATCCATATACTGACGTCATCATAATAGGCGACCTTAACAAGTTGAGAGATTCTCACTTGGAACGAGGAACTGCGACACTGGACAAAATCTATACCAACCTAACGGATTTATACCACCGTCCAGTAGTCATAGCACCGATTGGCCTATCGGATCACATGGTGGTAATATGCACTCCATCAACGTCCACGAAATATACAGAACCAGTCATTTCAAAGACGTCTTCGCACAGTTGCAGGCCTGATGATCGAGCCCGTTTTGCAGCAGCGCTCAACCTCATCTCGTGGAAAACCTTATTCCACCTGCCAAGCTGCGAACAACAACTGCAGTTTTTCAATTCTACAATCAGAACTTTACTCGACACGCATCTCCCTGAACGAAAAGTCAGAAGATGTTCCAGCGACAGACCTTGGATAGATGACAATTTCCGCTATCTAATACGTCACCGCCAAATTGCGCTTCTTTCTGAGAACCAACCATTGTACAGGCATTACAGAAATAAAGTTAATCGTGCCAGAAAGTCCTTGCAACGAAAGTATTACGAAAGAAAAATCAAATCACTTGAGAACGAACATCCGAAACGATGGTGGAATAGCGAGAAAGAACTTGTTCTTGTTCACTGTTCAGGAAACTTCAATATTCTAGCAAATGAAATAAGTGACTTCTTTGAGTCTGTGACCAAAGACTTCCCACCACTCTTACCCATTGATGAGTTCTTACCTCCGGGAGCCGACACGATGGTCCCAGATGCCTACATCATCAACGTTGATGAAGTAGCCATATCACTATCACGAATTAAAACAAACAAAGCAACCGGCCCGGACGAGATACCCAACTGGATCTTACATGACTACGCCACCATCCTCGCTCCTCCCGTCTGGTCCCGTCGACCAGTTATTAAAATTCGACCACCAGTGCTAATTGAGAAAGACCTGCGCCCAATATCTCTCACGCCAGTTTTATCGAAGTGCTTGGAGAAATTCATGTGCACGTGGATAATGGACATTACCATGGACCAGATTGATCCTCAGCAATATGGATCAATCAAAGGACATCAACCGTACACGCACTGGTCGAGCTTGTACACAAGTGGAAATACACGGTCGAGACCCCTGGAACCATAGTACGAATACTTCTCGTCGATTTCAGCAAAGCGTTTGACCGAGTCGACCGTCACATTTTAATTACGAAATGTGCATCACTTGGACTTCCAACTTTTATCACCAAATGGCTGACATGCTTCCTGTGTCAACGCAAACAGAGAGTAAAGATCAGGAGTGTGAAATCGGAGTACACCACTGTCAATGCAGGTGTCCCACAAGGCACAATATCAATCAATCGGCTTCCTACACCATATTGATGATCTGCAAACAGTATGCGAACATATAAAATATGTCGACGACTGCACAATATGGGAAGCTTCTTCATCCTCCGGAATGGACAGCTCACTCCAAGTAGCAGCAGACGAAGTCGGGCAATGGACAGTGAGTAACAAAATGGCGCTGAACTACGACAAGATGAAAGAACTGCGGATATGTTTCAAGAAATCAACTCCGGACATCGCACTGCTAACCATCGACGGTAGACCAATCCAACAAGTTAACAGCACTCATCTACTAGGTGTGACTCTATCTGAAGATCTGAAGTGGCAATCACACATAGACGAAATCACTACAAAAGCATCGCAACGTCTATATTTCATCATCCTTCTCAAAAGAGCCGGCATTGATCCTCACCATTTCATCAACATATACACTTCAATCGTCCGATCGGTATTGGAGTATGCATGCCAAGTGTGGCACACGAGCCTTACAAAAAAGCAAACAAGACAGATAGAATACATCCAGAAACGGGCAATGCGGATCATTTTCCAAGATAAGTCGTACACCGAAGCCATCACCGCAGCCAATCTACCAACGCTGTCAGACCGGAGGGAGAAGTTGTGTAGAACACTATTCATAAGCATGCAACAATCTACACATAAATTACATCATCTTTTGCCTCCCCTCCTGGAAACTCTGTATACAACTCGAAACACGAGGACTTACTGTGTGCCGCATTGCAGAACTGCAAGATTTCAGAACTCTTTTATACCATATGCTTTAAGACACTGGCAGTAATTATGAACTCATTTATAAATTAGTTACTTTTTACATAATAGTAGTAGGCCATATAATTTATTTACGGTACAACATACCAGAAAGTTCATAGGGAACTTTAGAACCGCATCAGAAAGCAGGACTTCACATTTGAAAACAACAGGTGAGCGATTATGCTAACATGCCAAATTAATTTAGGCGAGCGATTTGTTAGTTGTTTTTTACCACGTGGTGGCGCCACCATTTCCCAGTCGGCTTCTGTCATTGGCGCCATGAAATTTTAAATGCTTGCTTTAGTAAACCCCATTCATTGCAATTGGTGAAACGGTTTTGAATTGCAGCATGTCATCGATCATCATAGGCGTAGCCTAGGCAAGGCCAGTGCAGTAGCAGTGTGCTGTGTCTGTGCCCCGTCACAGTGACCATGATGCAGCACTGCCACTGGTGTGCGACTTAGCTTAGGTGGTTTGAAAATTGCAATTTATATTCACAAATATGCCACGTACAAGAATCAAATGTATAGTTATAAATGCAGCTTAGTAGGGAACACCAATATAAACTGGGGTGAAATGGCATACTCCCATTGCATCAAAATGCCAAACGCACAACTCAAACTTGGTGCGCAAAAATATGAATTCGTCATCCGCACATGAAACAGTGAATCGATGTTAAGTGGTACCGGAGATGTGCGTCGTGAATTTATGTGTCCAGGGCAGTTGAAAGACGAAGTGGAACAATTATTAAAATTGTTGTTTTCAATGTTTAATCAACTTTTCCACTCCATGTCAACTCTTATGCGTGTTCGGTAGCTAGGATCCAGGTTATTATTTTCGATTCCCATTATAGCCTAGTCGGTCAATCAGATCATAACGAAATATTGTTGATTCCTTACCTATTCCATAACTGTACATGTATATATGTATTTTATTCAGTTCGACATACAACAGTATGTGACATTTAAAGATAATAAACATTGACGCTGGTCCACTCGTTTGATAACTTCTTTATAAACCGCGCGGCCAGCACATCGTGGCTTCAATGGCGTTTTTGCAATCTTGGTGCAGCAGGCTGCGATCGCCATCCCCGGTGATGGATGATACGTGAACTCTGACTATTGGAGTCCGAACACTTCGTTATAAAGAGAGTAGCCATTCCTAGTGAATCTAATACTCAAGAAATTCCTAGTCAAGACGAACACTTGCAGGCAGTGAGTGATTTTAGCAATTGACACGATAAATCGCTCCATTGATTTGCGCGAGCGATAGGGAGCGAGAGCATTCGCTCGCCTCAAAAATGATTCAATTCAAAAAGTATTGTAAAGTTTACAGAAGTAATCCAAACTACAGTCAACGGTCTTGCTCTTTACAATGGGTCGAACCATCCGGGAACCTTCGCCACACCTCCTCACAGTCCCCTTAAGGCTAAGTTATACTGCCTATAAAACACCCAGAGCAAAAGTGTGCGTGGAAACTGTCTGTAGAGTGTGAAGCATGACTGAGACAGTTTCCACGCACCAAAACAAACTTATTAAAACAATTGACTAACATTAAGTGTGTGTGTGTGAGAGCTGTCAATTTCAGACTCAATGGCAATGATGTGTGAGCCATGACATGCCAAGAGTTCCCACATCAACCAAAAAAAACACCTTTGTCTAATATTAAAATTACGAGCCTATCATGTTTACCTGTTGCACGTACTACCCACAACGCATGAGCAGACCACCACACACTAATGCGCTAGCCCAAGTCTGTTTGGAGCACAATTACTTGAGACAAGTCCGATAAGAACAGGTCAGCGGGCGATAATTGAGGACTTCAAACAATACGACGGTATGCGAAAACACACCCTGAAGCAGTCAAATAACTTATTAATCAGGAATAGCAAAATAACACTAATGATACAATGTACTGCAACATGCTTTGCAACAGAATGGTGTCATTCCGAATACGAGTAAATAGTTAACAACAAACTTACCAGATATTAGTTACACCAAAACTGACACTGCCCTCTGTTGGATAGTGATGAATCGCTGGTTCCTCGAATCTCCATTAGAGGGGCCAGACCCCAGTACAAAATTGCATTGGTGGCCATATTAACGTTTTGTCTGATTATAAGAAAACGTGACCACTAAAAATTCTGAACATTTGTCACAGCAATTGCCATCATCTTATTGACATGCTGACCAAGTTTTGTCAAAATCACACACCTCCAGCTCTTTTAAAATGCCCCCATGCCCGTCAATATTAAAACAAATAGCCATGTATTCATTTCTATAATTCCTTCCGCCTGTTAAACTCTCACAAAAATGCATTATTTCACTGCCAATAGCTTCTACAAGCAAACCTGAGAATATACCTGCTCATCACTGTATCACATCATATGAATTGTTTAATTTCACATATCATACACCCTACATTCGTAAACAGGAAGGTCAACTGTGGCCGCCTGAACCCTAAAGCGCTCGCTAGTGCTGGGCCAGGATTGTTGTGTGCGGTTTTGTTTGCAGAGTCCCTCATTACATGTCACTCAGCAGCCAGTGATCGCTCAGCAGCCAAGACCAGCGGTCGCTCGATCAGCTGATAATTTATGTATAATCAGGCTAGGCAACCCGAATGGTCCAGTTTTTCACCAACTGACATACAGGATATTCACGAAAGCGTAGTTTTAGGATGAAACGTGCAAACTCTCGCATCGTGACATACACACCTGTGCATTCTATGCTCAACAGAGCCAGAAATAAGAGATGCCAAGTATAAATGCTACTCCAATGCATCACAGAAAGACTAGTGCAGCGAGGCTGGATCTCAGTGGCCAGATCACAGTGGCTAGTCCTAGTGGGAGACAACAAGAGTGTTAAGTTTCGTGCGCGCTTGGGCTGCCACACGGGGTAATTGTCTGACCCTATTATTGATATTACCGTACGTTTATACGCTGTTCGCTACTTTAATTTTACATTGTGTGTGACAGTAAAGGTATGTGGATTATGATGTTACAACTTGGAGGTGTCTGGTTGCCTGGATTTTAGTATTTTATGTGACACAAGTTTCATATTTGCCGCCCTATCGTCAATGAACTAGAATCGTCGCCATGGTGATCGTGTACACAAGCCACCGACTACGCCAACTGTGTCAGCGTTCCACGAAATCGCTCATGCGTGTCTCCAGCGCAGTCTACTATGACCTGAAGCAACTGGGCATTTGTTACGCAACACCAACACACAGAGGAACCACTGGCGGTCAGTGTCGTCTGCGAGCGCCAGAACCAATTCCACCTATTGTGACAACGACGAGGAAATCTGTTATTAAACAAACTGGTGTAAACAATGCTAACTTGATTATACTGACTTCGATGGAATCGCGTAATGGGTCTACCACTGCGCGAAGCTGCTCTGATCGATCTCTTACCAGTGCTGTGACGTGTGTGCTCCTCAACACCCGATCTGTCTGTAATAAACCAGTAACAGTTAAAGAACACATGATTGATCAAAAAGCCGATTTAATGTTTCTGACCGAAACATGGTGCAAGCCAAGCAAGAGTGCCGTTCTCAACGAGTTAACCCCGCCAGGTTACAGCTTCATTGGCGAGTGCCGTTCGTCGAAGCGTGGAGGCGGTGTCGGATTGTTATATAAGTCGGCATATAAATTCCGCAAGACTACAACCAAACGATATGACACATTTGAACATTTAGACGTTAAATCAACACAAACGTCGATACCTGTGCGTGTTGTCATTATTTACCGACCACCTACCACCTCCGTACAGTCGTTCCTTGACGAATTCACAAAGTACGTAAACGAAATAGTTGTTACACGGCAAGACATCCTCATTGTCGGTGATTTCAATCTTCACTGTGAACTTAATAGTGCGCCTGGTGTAAAGTTATTGAATGACATTTTAGCAGAAAACAACTTAAAACAACATGTCACAGAACCCACACATATGAAGGGACACATGCTAGACTTAGTGATAACACGCTCATCCAGTTCAATCGTGTCGTCAACTACAGCGTACCCCAGCAGTATATCAGATCACTACAGTGTCGTTTTCCGTCTGTCGTCTGCTAGCCCAGTGTCTGCTCGTGCCGTGAAACAGCTGCGTGATTTTCGCGGACTTGATCTGGTTCGCCTCGAAACTGACCTTTCTTTGCGTCTTGCATCAATAGATACTACTCTAGATGTGAATACCATGGTCGGCCAGTACGAGCATGCGGTCTTATCCACTATTGACTTGCATGCCCCAGTTACTGTGAGAATGAAAGTTTGCCGACGCAAGGAACCGTGGTACAATGACGACATCCATCAAGCCAGGGCATTAAGACGTGCAAACGAGAAGATATGGAGAACAACGAAACTCGAGGTGCATCGCCAGATTTTTGTTGAGCATCGAACAGCGGTCAACAACATGATCAAGCGAGCGAAGCGTGCTCACTACGAGTCAGTGTTGTCATCACTTGACCAGCGAACATGCTTTCGTGTGGTTAACACTCTGCTAAAGCCACCGGGAATAATTCTTCCACAATCCAGTAACACTGAAACACTGTGCAATGACTTCGCAACCTACTTTGCAGAGAAAACACAAAGAATTAGAATGCAGATACACACAAAGCTTACCAATGATGAAGAGTATTCTTGTTGTGCTATCGACTCTGGCAGCCAAAGCCAACGTTTGTCGAACGAACTCAATCGACTGCTACCTACTAGTGAAGAGGAAATGAAGAACATCATCAGCATATGCCCATCAAAGACATGCAGCCTGGACTCTTGCCCCACTGGTCTGTTGAAGAAAACAGTTGGTGTGCACATTCCTTATCTGGTGGCAATAGTGAATAACAGCTTTAAGCAAGGACTCTTTCCGATCACGTTGAGAACAGCAATAGTAAAACCACTTCTGAAATCCGACACTCTCGACAAAGACATGTTAAAGAACTACAGACCAGTGTCAAATATAGCATTCGTCGGCAAAGTCTTGGAGAAAGTGGCAGTTCGTCGTTTGCTTGACCATCTGACATTGAATGGGCTGCACGAAGAATACCAATCGGCATATAAGATGCTTCACAGTACAGAAACAGCTCTACTGCGTGTTCAGCATGACATTGCTAGTGTACTCGACAAGAATCGTGCAATGCTGTTTGTCATGCTGGACTTATCAAGTGCATTTGACACGATTGACCATGAACATTTGCTGACACTACTGCACGACGAATACGGTGTGTGTGGAATAGCGTTATCATGGTTCCGGACGTACTTGGAAGACCGCACCCACTGTGTCAAGATAGACTCAAAAACATCCGCGACTATTCCGCTACAGAGTGGTGTGCCACAGGGCTCGGTCCTTGGGCCAGTTATGTTCACTCTATACACCACCCCATTGCAGCGGATATTCAAAGACATGGCATAAAATACCATAAGTATGCCGACGACATTCAACTATATGCGTCGTACAATCCCGCTACATCAGGCGACCAAGTGATAACTGCGAGGCGACTCGAAAACTGTATTGGGGAAGCTAGACGATGGATGGCGCTGCGCATGCTGAAACTAAACGACGAAAAAACAAAGATGATGATCTTTACATCAAAACATCATCTCAGGATGTACGGAGGCTGCTCCTTGAGAATCGGAGATGATACGGTTTCACCATCAGATCGCATAAGGAATTTGGGAGTTCACATGGATCAACATCTGACGATGACAGATCATGTGACTGCTGTGTGTGCCGCATGTAACTACCATCTGTACAGACTGTCGTCAATACGGCACTATTTAACAACTGAAGCCGCGAAAAGCGCTGTCAATGCACTCGTCACCTCTCGCCTGGACTACTGTAACTCCCTCTTGCATAACATACCGTTATCACAGACAGCCCGGTTGCAGCGTGTCCAGAACAATGCAGCCAGGCTAATAACACGCACCAGTAAACACGACCACATCACACCAGCGTTGAAGGAGCTGCATTGGCTGCCGGTTGAGAGCCGAATCGCCTTCAAGATGTTGGTAATGACTTATAAATGCATCAATGGTTTGGCGCCGTCTTATCTTGCAGAACTTGTTCAACCACGAAAACGTGACGGACGCCTACGCCAGAACTATGCGCCAACACTGCACCAAGGCATAACAAATAAGTGTATTGGCGATTCGGCATTTGGCGCAGCAGCACCACGACTATGGAATGAATTACCTGTGAACATTCGTGCATCGGGGACACTTTCTGTGTTTAGAAAGTGTTTAAAGACATATCTTTTTATTGGACATTTTAATTAATTTAAATTGTTTTGAAATGATGGACATTGCTTTATAATTTTTTTTAATGTTATATACATTTTAATTAGTGCTTAGATTTTTATATTAATTTATATAGTTTACATAAAAAATTTTTAGTACAGTATTAGTTTAGTTTAGTTTATATAATTTGCAGACACATTTTTGGTACAGTATTTATTTATTTATTTTTATATTAGTTTACATAATTTCCATATTAATGTACGTCTTTAAACCAGTGTTTAATTTGTTTAAAATTAATTTATATAATTTACATACAAAGCATTGTAAGTCTTAAAACCAAAGTTTAATTTTATTTATATAATTTACATTCCTCTTTTAGTATTGTACGTCTTAAAACCAGTGTTCATATATATATATTTTTAATAAGGTACATTTTATCTATTTATATTTATTAATATACATTTGTACAGCGCATCGATCCGCCATGCGGGAATTAGCGCTATAGAAAAAATATTATTATTATTATTATTATTATTATTAAGCCAAATTCGACACAGAGTCTAAAGCCCGTAGCATACTAGCCGATTTTCCATCGGGGGACAAATAATCTTCAGTTGTCGGCTAGTGTGCTGCGAATTCGGACAAGATCGGGGCTTGTCGGATAATATCTGACAGTCCTAGATATCGGGACGTCCTTAAGGGTTTTGTCGGCTAGTGTGCTGCATTAGCGATCAATAAGAAGCACGATTGCAGTCACGTGCACAAACGTCATTGTAATTATGGCGGCCCCAAAGCCACGGCCATGATGGCAAATGTGATAATACCTCAGTTAGACTTCTTGGTGTGTTACAAACGAATGTAGGGCACAGTAATTTGAGATATGTGTAATTAAAACAAATTCATATCATCTGACATAACTGATAGAGATGAGGTTGCATTTTGGGAAATATTGAGAACACGGAATTGAATTTGGTGGATTGGATATTTTTGTAAAGCGTGGAATATAGATCAGATAAGTAGTATATTATTACGTGTATATTAAGCATAAACTTGCAAGATACCTTGTTTAGGCAATAATCGCTGTTAAAATTGAGCCATATGAGTAATTTAGGGTAGTTTATATAGTAGGTCTCCAAAGACTCAGTAAGGCGAGCGATAAGTAAAGTTTGTTGTGATCAGTTGATTGGGTACATAATGCGAAACATAATATTATTGTAAATAATTTAGCACGTATTAAAGAATGAGCATGTTTTGTTTTAGCAACATTTGTGGTTAAAAGTTAGCCGTAGGTATTAATACAGTGTAATTTAAAGAAGGTCACTGACATTTCGTAGCTGGAGCGATTACTACCTTTTGTTGCCGTCAGCTGTTACATAGAAAATAAGTTGCAAGTCAATAGTTTAAATTTAATTAAGACCAAAGTAATGTAGCATAAAGTGTGTATTATAACACAAAAACAGCCTTTGTGAAGACTACCTAGTATAAATTGTAAACATAACGGATTATAAAAAAATATAAATTTAATTCCTAACATGGCGCCGTGCAAAGAGGCCAAGTAAAGGCGAAACATAATGTGACGTGCTCTAGCTGCGACAACTGGATAGACTTTGCAAAGTCCAGTGTATGGTAAGATGGTCGAGGATAACAAGATCAGAGAAAAGGAAAAGAAAGACGACAGGAGGCAGATTATGCAACAAAAGAAAGGTAAGCGGGTGAGTGCAGAGGTACTGCCAGGTAAGTGGAGAGGGATTGCCAGGGGGTAAGACAGTATAGGTTGATGATAGAAGAGAAAGGGGGCATACTGATCGGCAGGAAAGGAGCTTTGCTGATGTAGTATCACAGAGGAAGGCGAAGAAAACCCGGATATTTTTGTGGGATTCTATCATTAGGAAAGTAGATAAAATTGTAAACAGAGGAGAGGGCATCATGGTATGCATACCATGGGTAAAATAGAGGATGTAGTAGAGGAGGCAGGACAGGTCATGGGGGTTGGCACGGGAGGTGGTATTCTCGCGCATATGGGAACTAACAATGTCGAGAAGGAGGGAACGTCGGCCATCGTTGGTAAGTACAGGAGGTTGGCCAAGACACTTAAAGAGGCACGGACTGGACAGATTGTGTTGTTTGGGATATTACCAGTAATGTGAGGCAGGGGTGAGGAGTATAGGAACTGTAGGAGGGTGGCGATCAACACACAAGTACAGAAGGTATGTATGGAGGAGGGAATAGGCTTCGTAGACATGTGGTTAAACTTTGTGGGAATAGATGACTTTTTCATGAGAGATGGACTTCATCTGACAGGGAAGGGTGCTACAGTTCTTGGATGTGAGTGTGTCAGGGAGGAACTTCAACGATGGCATGTATAAAGAGATGAGAACATATCTAGCAAATGTAGGTTGGAATAACTTGCTGAAGAACAAGACGGCAACAGAATGCTGGACTTGTTTAAAATATGAAATTGAGGGCATTACCAAGAAATTTGTTCCGTTAAGAAAACAAGGGAAAAGGTCCAGGAAGAAACACCTGTCAAAAGAGGCTATTAAAAAAAATGCTCACAAATAGATGCAGTGGGGGGGGGGTATATAAACACACGGCACATGTAGAAGACTAACTACTACAAAGAGGCACTTAACCTAGCTACAAATGAAATTAGAAAATCCAAAAAACCTTTGAAAAAAAATTAGCAGGTAATATAAAAATGACAGCAAGAGTTTCTATGCTTATGTAAGGAGTTAACAGAAAATTCTAGATAAGGTAGGACCACTGGAAAACAACATTGGATACATCACCCAGACGCTCGTGTTAACCTGCCTAAGGCTAAGCAATGTAGTTACATATTTTAGTACCTTTTTTGAAATATTGTGTAAACTCCCATTCCTGTATAATTACGTTATAATAGTCATACTAACAAAAAAGTCATTCCAGCCTAAAGCCTGCAAATTAAATTCATATAGTGCAAATTTATATACTCGCACATTATTGAGGTATACACAAAAAGCGAATATTGCTACCTAATGTCCACCTAATATTTCTACCTAATGTCCACCTAATATTGCTACCTAATGTCCACCTGGGTGGTTGTACTGCCACCTGGGTGATGACCACTACGGGTCATCATAAAAAAATCAAACGTTTGTCAGCAAGCAAAGAAAACAGAAGTGAATTTTAGGTCCCTTTTAATAATTGGCACCAGATCTATGACACCATAGTCTTAAACACCATAGACAAAGTGAAGTGACCATGTGGGAATGACGTGGCGGTGAACCCGTGCAGCAAAGTAATGTTTGAGTCAATAATTGGTGAACACGGTTGTCTGTGTTTGACTTTCTTGCCTGAAGCCTTTTTACTTCCCGGCGGATAATAAACTACCAACAGCTCCATTCCACCAGACACGGATTGTCAGTTTGCTAAACAACTCGCCATTGTTACGTCGCACTGTATCAGTGTCGCATTCACTGATAGTATCTTGTCTGCCATAGCACATACCGACTCTTTGTATGTCGGACACAACTTGCCGGTGACTGACTTTGAATGACTGTGTCCATCGAACCATGTAAGTTGCCGTTCGCTTGGATTTGTCTGAACTTCCCCAAGCCCATTTTGTCCGGGGACAATAGAGTCTGCATTGGGATTGAGGGTGTCTCGATTGTTCTTTGTCTGAACGTCCCCAAGCCCATTTTGTCCGGGGACAATAGAGTCTGCTTTGGGATTGAGGGTGTCGCGATTGTTCTTTGTCTGAACGTCCCCAAGCCCATTTTGTCCGGGGATAATAGAGTCAGCATTGGGATTGAGGGTGTCTCGATTGTTCTTAGCCACGATCAGATTTAACAAGATTTAACAAGATTGCCATCTCGAACAAGTTCCAGATGGCAAGTGGACAAGGAAGCCATTGGCTTATCGAGAGTCCAACAATTTTCACATCTATGTGTAGCCCGCCCTTATCAGATATCTGTCAATTCTATTTTTAAACATATTCACACTACTAGCATTAACACAATCGTTTGGCAGTTTGTTCCATTCATTTATCACCCTCTGTGAGAATGAGTACTTTCTCATGTCCAACCTACACTGCTCCTTAACTAATGCTGCTTTGTGTCCTCTGGTTCTACTGCCTTCTTTAAGTTTGAAGAACATATTCCTATCAACATCCTCATAACCGTTCACTATTTTAAACACTTCTATTTGGTCTCCTCTTAGTCTCCTGGTCTCTAGTGTTGTCAAACCACATTGTAATAAGCGACTTTCGTAACTAAGGTCTCTTAATTCTGGAATCATCTTAGTTGCTCTTCGTTGTATTCTTTCTAGCTTATCTATGTCTTTTACGATATGGCCTCCATGCTTGAATACAATATTCCAAATGTGGTCTAACTATTGCTTTGTACAGGGGTACAATTAGATGTTTCTCCTTATACGTGATAGTTCTCCTAATTAGGCCTAGAATTTGATTTCCTTTCGAAGCAGCAATCCCACATTGCTCTGAAACTTTCATGTCAGCATTAAATATTACTCCTAAATCCTTTTCTTGTGTGGTTCTACCTAGTACAGCATCCCCCATTTTATATTCCTCATCCATATTTCCATGTCCTATGTGTATACATTTACACTTCCCAAAATTGAATAACATTTGCCATTTTTCTGACCATTTAACTAATTTTTCTCGATCATCCTGTAAACTTTGTTTATCTGTATCATTAGTAACCTTTCTGAATACTTTTGTATCATCTGCAAATTTGAGTACTTTGCTAGATATGTCATCCTCCAAATCATTTATATATATTAAAAACAATATAGGGCCTAACACTGATCCCTGTGGTACCCCACTCAAAACAGATTTCCAGTTTGAAATCTTACCATCTACTATTACTCTCTGTCTTCTGTGTGTAAGCCACTTTTCTATCCAGTTGATTACATCATTGCCTATACCATGGGCTTTTAGTTTAAGTAACAATCTTTGATGTGGCACTTTATCGAAAGCTTTCTGAAAATCTAAGTAGACAACATCCACTGGTGACCCGTGATCTACCCACTTTGTAATTTCTTCTAAAAACATAAGAGATTGGTTAGACATGACCTTGCTTTTAGGAATCCATGTTGAGATGTATTTATTAATTTATGTTTTATGAGGAATTCCACCATGTGGTCTCTAATTAATGTTTCAAGTAATTTACATACAACTGATGTTAAACTCACTGGTCTGTAATTTTCTGGCTTCTTCCTTGATCCCTTCTTAAACAGCGGCGTAATGTTTGCTTCTTTCCATTCTGAAGGAACTATTCCTTCTTCTAGTGACAAGTTAAATAAGTTTGCAAGTGGTGTACTAATTTGATCAACAATTTCCTTTAGCAGTTTTGGTGGTATCCCATCAACTCCAGGTGATTTATTATCTTTCATCTTCTTAATTTTCTTTGCTATCATTTCAGGAGTTACAAATAACTGCCCTAAATATTCTGATGTATTGCCCTCAAATTTAGTTAATGGAACTGGAAGTGAGCTGATATCTTCTGTGGTAAAAACTGAGCTGAAATACTCATTCAGGACCTCTGCCATTTGGAACCCATCTGAAATTATGTTTTCACTGTTGCTTTCCAGTGGTCCGACCTTATCTCGAACTTTCTGTTTACTCCTTACATAAGCATAGAAACTCTTGCTGTCATTTTTTATATTACCTGCCAATTTTTGTTCAAAGGTTCTTTTAGATTTTCTAATTTCAGTAGTAGCTAGGTTAAGTGCCTCTTTGTAGTTGGTGTAGTCTTCTACATTTCCAGTGTGTTTATAGACCTTCCACAGCATCTGTTTGTGAGCAATTTTTCTAATAGCTTCTTTTGACAGGTGTTTTTCCTGGATCTTTTCCTTGTTTTCTTAATGGAATAAATTTCTCAATAATGCCCTCAATCTCATATTTTAAACAAGTCCAGCATTCTGTTGCTGTCTTGTTCTTCAGCAAATTATTCAATCTATATTTGCTAGATATGTTCTCATCACTTTATATCTGCCTTTGTTGAAGTTCCTCCTCCATTGTTTTTATATGTGTTCCCTGTTTTTACTTTTATATTAAAATGGATTTGGTTATGGTCACTTGACCCCAAAGGTTCGTGTACTTTAACATTGTCAACTAATTCATTTTGAGAAGACAAAATTAAATCTAACACATTCCCACCTCTGGTTGGTTCCAAGACATGTTGAGTAAGGAAACAATCCTGTGTTAGAAGTAGAAACTGATGGTCGTCCCTCCAGCACTCTCTAATGATTCCCATTGTATATGGCCATGGTTAAAATCACCCATTATAACACATTCTCCCTTGCTCACCTCCCTTATTGCCTTTTGTAATTTTACATCTTCCTCTTCTCCTATGTTAGGACTACGATAAACTACTCCTATTGTTAATGTTGAGTTCCTGGTAACTATGTTACACCAAATTGCTTCCACACTATCTGCTTCACTTTTCAGAGTAATTTCATATGCTTGGATATATTCTTTAATATACAAAATTACTCCACCTCCCCTTCTTTCTCGTCTATCCTTCCTAAACATTACATAGCCTGTCAGTGCTAACTCAGCATCTACTATATCTTCATTTGCCCATGATTCTGTGATGCCTATTACATGAGGATCAATATCTGCTACCATAATGTCTAACTCACTTTTTTATTTACTATGCTCCTGGCATTTAAGCATACACATTTAAGTTCATTGTCTGAAATTATTGGTGAACATTTCTTTGGATGTGTATTTGTAGTAGTACTCCTTTGAGTTTTCTCTGTCAGTTCCCCCTGCGCATCTAGTTTAAATAATCTATGGTACCTGTGCCCTCGTCGACAACTCTAACAAACTCACACGCAAGAACTGCAGCGCCCTTCCCTGTCAGATGAAGTCCATCTCTCATGAAAAGTCACCTCTTCCCACAAAGTTTAACCACATGTCTCACGAAGCCTACTCCCTCCTCCATACATACCTTCTGTACCTGTGTGTTGATCGCCATCCTTCTACAGTTCCTATATTCCTCACCCCTGCCTCCCATTATTGGTAATATCCCCGACAATACGATCTGCCCAACTCGTGCCTCTTTGAGTGTCTTGATCAACCTCCTGTACTTACCAATGATGGCTGACGTTCCCTCCTTATCTGCATTGTTCGTTCCCACATGCACGAGAACAGCACCTCCCGTGCCACCACCCATGACCTGTCCTGCCTTCTCTGCTATATCCTCTACTTTTGCCCCTGGTAGGTATACTGTTATGTCATCTCCTCTATTTACAATTTTATCCACTTTCCTAATGATGGAATCCCCCATAAATACCCGAGCTTTCCTCGCTTTCCCTGTGATACTACATCGGCAAAGCTCCTTTCCTGTTGCACACTACTAGTATGCCCCCTTTCTCTCCTATCATCAACCTTTACCGTCTTACCACCTGGCAATCCCTCTCCACTCACCCGCTTACCTCTCTTTTGTTGCATTCTTTGCCTTCTGTCATCTTTCTTCTTCTTACCAGCTTTCTCCCTCACATTGCCACTGCTCTCCTTGTTCTCCTCGGTCTCACCACCTCTGCTCTCCTCGGTCTCACCACCTCTGCTCACCTCGGTCTCACCACCTCTGCTCTCCTCGGTCTCACCACCTCTGCTCTCACCATTCTCACCACCTCTGTTCACTTCTGTCTCACCCTGCCCTGTCATCATCAAAATCATACGCTTTAGCTCAATCACCTGCTCCTGCAGATATCTCACTGTAGTACACCCCTACACACGAAATGGAAATCATCCGCCTGCACCTCCGCCCACGAATTTACACACCCGGACTTTGCAAAGTCTATCCAGCTATCGCAGCTAGAACATACCAAATTACGTTTTGCCTTTACCTGGCGTTTGCACGGCGCCATGTTAGAAATTAAATTTGTATTTGTTTATAATCCGTTTATAATCAATTTATACTAGGTAGTCTTCACAAAGACTGTTTTTGTGTTGTAATACACACTTTATAGTATGTTACTTATGTCTTAATTAAATTTACAGCTACTGCCTTGCAACTTACTTTCTATGTAACAGCTGACTAACAAAACGTAATATCGCTCGCGCTAACGAAATTTCAGTGACCTTATTTAAATAACACTGAATTACTACCTACGGCTAACTTTTAACAATAAATGTTGCTAAAACAAAATATTCAGGTTTTCAATATTTAATATGTACTAAATTATTTACAATAATATTATGTCTCGTATTATGTACCCAATCAACTGAAAACAACAACCCTTAATTATCGCTCGCGCTACCGAGTCCTCGGAGACCTACGATATAAACTACCCTAAATTACTTCTATAGCTAAATTTTAACAGCAACTATTGACTAAACAAGGACTCTTGTAAGTTTATGTTTAATATACACGCAATAATAATACTTATCCGATCAATATTCCACGCTTTAGACAAATATAAAATCCACCAAAATTCAATCCCGTGTACTCCTCAAGATTTCCCAAGATGCCTTGGGAAATCTTCCAAACGATCCTATGCAAGATGGATTCACACAAAAAGGATATGATTGCCAAAACAGAATGACGTTGCACAAGAAGGTAGACACAGACAAGGAAGTTCTTTCTACCCTACCCAGGGACATAAATACCAAAATCTTGTTTCTGGACGAATCACACAACCAGTTATTTGTGTGCGCAGAATCTCCAGCACCGTCAAGCACGCATCTATTAGTAGCCTAATAATATTATATTGTTGACGAATACAATACAACAATCTCTGCAGAAAGCTTCTTTCTGTGTCAAGTTACGAGTAAGTGGCCGACGGCAGCTGCAAGTCACCACTGAACAATCGTCTTCAACCGTGTGTGGTTTGGTTCTATGCTATAGAGCGGTAGTAAGGAGAGCACGTCAATCTTTTGTGCGCTGCAGATACATAATATAATTTCTGTATTTTCCTTGCCGGTTTGTGGAACCGTACATAATATAGGTGGTGTTTATACCTACACGTTGGCACTTCGTTGGTGGTGCTTACACAACGTCAGCGACTTCTCAAGTAACGCAAACGTTTGTACCAACGGTTTTTAGTGTCTTTTCCGACAACGTGGGGTGAATGAAATTGTTCAAGCTTCAAAATTGTTGTTAGTCGTCTACCATATTTTACTGTAGGATATATTGTACAGAATCAGACACAAGAGACATAGAATTCCAAGGCTATTTAAATATGTGCTTCAATCGAGATAACAGGAAATAATTTCTTTCACAAATATGTTTACAATTTTTGAAACGTCTGTGCAAAAAACGTATTTACAATACAGCCATTTAAAAATGGAATTTACTTCGTTACAAAGATTTATAAAAGTACATTTTAACAATATTTTTTTTTCATACTTGAGCAAATTGTCATTGTGTTTGTCTTCAATTTTTGAATTACTTATTTCAAGCGAAACGGCAAGCAACGCTTTTGTTATTATCCGATAATACGTTATCCTAGACACATGTTAGATCTATTACAGGGCTTATAATATCGTCTATTGCTTGGAAGTGTAAAACATATCACGTTACCATGCGATCAACCAACAACAATGATTGGTTCAGTATATGTATATGCCTGTGACACAACAAGCTCCTTTCGAGCTAGCAACATGTTATACATATTAGCGAATCACTGCAAAAGGAAGACCCGATGACAACTGAATTACTACCGATCGCGAATAATATTTTTAACACTTTTCATCTATATGTATAACCCGCGACTCTTAGATATTTGTAATTTTTTTGGTTTTTAACATACCCACGCTGCTAGCATTTACACAGTATGTTGATAATATTTATTTTATTCATTTACTGTTCTCTGTGAGAATGAATACTTTTTGATATTTCACTAACGTTACTTCATGCCCCCTCGACTATCTCTCTCAAGTGAAAAAAGTACTGCTATCAATATTTTCATATCCAATCAATAGCTTAGCAATTTCAATTTGATCTCATCTTCACCTCATTGTCTGTAGGGTTGTTAAACCACATTCTCTTGGACATTTCAACTAAACAAGGTTTCTCAGTTCTGGAATCAGTGTAGATCATCTAATTTGTATTCGTTCTGGCGTATCTATATCCTTCTTACGATATGGGCATCGAACAGCTATTACAGTATTCTAAATGAAGCCTAACTATTGCTTTATACAGAGGTATAATTAGCTGTTTTCCCTAATAAGTTATATTTCTCCTAATCAACCCAATAATTTGATTACCACATGAAGATGCGATCCGACACTGCTTTGAACTTTCATATCAGCACTTTGCGATTCTCCTATGTCCGTTTCTTTTACGGTAGTACCATGAGCAGTATTTACATTTTACAAGTTCCTGTGTCTACAATTTGTCAGACGATTTCACTAATTTGTCTAGATCGTCCTGTAACATGTTGTTCATCCCCATCATTTGTTATCTTTTGTATCATCCGCAAATTTCAGTTTTATATTAAGAATAACATAAGTCCTAATAATGATGCTTGTGGTCAGCCATTCAAAAACTGATTTCCAATTAGAAACCTCCCATCTACTTCAACACGGTGTCTCCAGTAAGCCATTTATCTGTCTATTTGATAATGCCACTGCAGGCTTTTAATATAAATAGTAGTCTTTGATGTGGCATTTTGTTGAAATCTTTCTGAAAATCTAAGTAGATAATATCTACTGGTGATTCCTCATCTACATACTTAGTGATTTATTCTAACCAACCTTATAATATTCCTTAAGCATGACCTCGCTTTGAGGACTCCGTGTTGAGATGAATTTACCAATTTATGCTTTGCAAGGAAGTGTGCTGTTTCCTTGTTTCCATTCAAAAGGAAACATTCTCTCTTTTAATGACAAATTGCACACTTTTGCAAGTGGTATGCTATTGTGTTCTACTGTTCCCGTTAATACTTTTTTGCGGAATTCCATCCACTGTATGTGATCTATTATTCTCCAGTGCATTTATTCGTTAGCTTCCATCCATTTCTGCAATTACAATTAACTATCGGGAATGTAACAGTTTGGGTATGTACAGTCATAGGGGGTAAATGACGTCGCCGTGCAAAGTGAACAGTGTACACAAGCCAGTTACTCAGAACACTCGTTTTGAGAAAACCCCTTTTACACCGCACTGCCCGCGCACACTTTTTACGAATAACTGCGTTAGGGTGCGTTGACACGGCCCTCCACAGTCACAACCAACCAAGGGTCACGCTGTCATAAAACATAGTCAAACTTTTGTCAGCAAGCAAAATAAACGGAAATTATATTTTGGTTTCTTTCCGCGAAGTGGAGGTTATTAGGTCCACGTAAGAACATCGCAGGTGTTCTGCGCAACTGTAGAAACGTTCTGGGTACATAACTATGATTTGATTGATCTGGAAACATGATGGATGAGTTGGCTGCAACAAATCACGTGATCATGCAACAAATCACGTGATCATGCGACCAACTAACGGCAACGCTCGGTTCATTTCGACGTAGGTTCACTACCTAATCACTAGGAATGCAAGGTCCATCAGGTATGACGTCATTCTGTTTGTTCTACTTAATTACTAGTGGTCGCCACTTTGTATATTAAATTGCTAGTGTTGCGGTTACCAAATATTCTTCAGAGGTTGTTTACTAGTGAGCCTTTTCAGAAGTGGGGTGGGGTGGGGTGGGGTGGGCACGGTGAAAACATTCTCGAGAACAAGATCTGTAGCTTGATGGTAGTACGCATGTTAGCAGTTCGTGCTCGGTACAACAGCCACATTTAGGTCATTTTAGAACAAAAATGTTATGCAAAACCGTATTGTTGTAGCCAGGGTTCGAAATGACCACTGACTCATGGGGGTCCCCTAAAATATTGGTCACCCCCCCCGAAGAAAAAAAGATTTGATAAATGTGAGACCCTTCAAGCTTACATTTTTCTTATGGGAGGTTCCTCTTTGCTTTATGGGTGTCCTGGATCTCCCCAAACCCCTCCTCATTTCGAACCCTGGTTGTAGCTTAAGAACATGAGCACCATCATCGACACACACACACGTACGCACGCACGCACGCATGCACACACGCACACAAACACACACACACACACACACACACCACACACACACAAACACCACAAATCACGAGTAGGGGCCAGTCTGCCGCCACAACTTGCCATGACATCATTCTTTTGTGCACAGCAGGGTTCTTTAGTGTTCCACCGCCGGCTTGCGGGCACACACGCAGCCTCACACAGGTGAAGTTTATACCTATACGTATACAGACCACCGTTAGCATACAAGTGTAAGTAAGTTGGCTATCATAACTCTGAATAAATCCATTTGTGACTTTGTTTCCAGGAAGTCAGCCTTTATAGAAAATGTTGCTATTTTGGCTACACGACAGAGCCCCTTTATCGGGTCATCAGCAAATTGCTATTTCATAGACATGATCATTGAAAGTGCCTCTTTAGAGCAGTACTATATAAATAAATTGTCCTTTTGTAAAACGTTTCGTCCATCTCCTGTAATTGAAATTGCCCTTTCATAACCTATCCCCCAGAGAAATTTACTAAAACAACAAGAATCAATACAAACCGTACATGGGCTGATCAGGCGGGGTATGTTTAGGATTCGGGTGCATATATTTGGGGCAAGTTGGTCTGAGGGGGCAAAGGGTCTGTAAATAGGCAATGACCCCCAATGTTAAAGTAAAACATGTCTTCTCCTCTTTTGAAATGTACGGGTGCAAATGTGAGGCTTTTGGGGACTATTGAAACATGTGTTTGTATTAGAATAGATTTATGGTTAACACAAAATAAACGTTCCGGTGGAGACATGTCATGACAACTTGTGAAAAACAATTAAAAGTTTTTATTGTATTCATGAAAAAAAATTGTATATACTAACAAAAATGCGCATTCTCCGGTCGGGATAACTTGGTAGTTCGTGTTTGCTAAATTCCAAGAAACATTACATTATCACAGAAGTGTTCATCTACGCCTTGGTACTTGGTGCTGCAAGTCAATATCTTGATAACTTCTTTCAAACCCTCGAAATTGCGACGGAATAGTTGCAGTTATACTAAAGTGTAACGACGCCTTGTCCTTGTATAACGTAACTTTGGACAATAGAAGAAAAGACGCATAGCAGTGTCAACAATTGTACGTAATTGTTCGCGTAGCGTTGCGGACAGTTGTACGAAATAGCTACAAAGGGTAATTATATTGTTCATAGAAAGGTTAATAGCAGGGTGAATTTTTAAAACAGTAAAACTGACATGACCCGACCGTGGGGTCGTAGGTCTATGAACCCTGAAAATTTGACTCACGAGATACTAAGTGTGTACGAGGAGTAACATAACATACACACATACATACATACATACATACATGCATACATACATACATGCATACATACATACATACATACATACATACATACATACATACATGCATACATACATACATGCATGCATACATACATACATACATACATACATACATACATACATACACACATACATACATACATACATGCATACATACATACATGCATACATATATACATACATACATACATACATACATACATACATACATACATGCATACATGCATACATACATACATGCATACATGCATACATACATACATACATACATACATACATGCATACATGCATACATGCATACATACATACATACATACATACATACATACATGCATACATGCATACATGCATACATACATACATACATACATACATGCATACATGCATACATGCATACATACATACATACATACATACATACATGCATACATGCATACATACATACATACATACATACATGCATACATGCATACATGCATACATGCATACATGCATACATGCATACATGCATACATGCATACATACATACATGCATACATGCATACATACATACATACATACATACATGCATACATACATGCATACATGCATACATGCATACATACATACATACATACATGCATACATGCATACATGCATACATACATACATGCATACATGCATACATGCATACATGCATACATACATACATGCATACATACATTCATACGTGCATACGTGCATACATGCATACATACATACATGCATACATGCATACATGCATACATGCATACATGCATACATGCATACATGCATACATGCATACATGCATACATGCATACATACATACATGCATACATGCATACATGCATACATGCATACATGCATACATGCATACATGCATACATGCATACATGCATACATGCATACATGCATACATGCATACATGCATACATGCATACATACATACATACATACATACATACATGCATACATGCATACATGCATACATGCATACATACATACATACATACATACATGCATACATGCATACATGCATGCATGCATACATGCATACATGCATACATGCATGCATGCATACATGCATACATGCATACATGCATACATGCATACATGCATACATGCATACATGCATACATGCATGCATACATGCATACATGCATACATGCATACATGCATACATGCATACATGCATACATGCATACATGCATGCATGCATACATGCATGCATGCATGCATGCATGCATACATGCATACATGCATACATGCATGCATGCATACATGCATACATGCATACATGCATGCATGCATGCATGCATGCATACATGCATACATGCATACATGCATACATGCATACATACATGCATACATGCATACATGCATACATACATACATGCATACATGCATACATGCATACATGCATACATGCATACATGCATACATGCATACATGCATACATGCATACATGCATACATGCATACATACATACATACATACATACATACATGCATACATGCATACATGCATACATGCATACATGCATACATACATACATGCATACATACATACATGCATACATGCATACATGCATACATGCATACATGCATACATGCATACATGCATACATGCATACATGCATACATGCATACATGCATACATACATACATACATACATACATGCATACATGCATGCATGCATACATGCATACATGCATACATGCATACATGCATACATGCATACATACATACATGCATACATGCATGCATGCATACATGGATACATACATGCATACATGCATACATGCATACATGCATACATACATACATACATGCATACATGCATACATGCATACATGCATACATGCATACATGCATACATGCATACATGCATACATACATACATGCATACATGCATACATGCATACATACATACATGCATACATGCATACATGCATACATGCATACATGCATACATACATACATGCATACATACATACATGCATACATGCATACATGCACACATGCACACATGCATACATACATACATACATACATGCATACATGCATACATGCATACATGCATACATACATACATACATGCATACATACATACATACATACGCTTCCAAGTCGTATACATACATACATACATACATACATACATACATACATGTATACATGCATACATGCATACATGCATACATACATACATACATGCATACATGCATGCATGCATACATGCATACATACATACATGCATACATACATACATGCATACATGCATACATACATACATGCATACATACATACATACATACATACATACATACATACATGCATACATGCATACATGCATACATGCATACATGCATACATGCATGCATACATGCATACATACATACATGCATACATGCATACATGCATACATGCATACATGCTTACATGCATACATACATACATACATGCATACATGCATACATACATACATGCATACATGCATACATACATACATACATACATGCATACATACATACATGCATACATGCATACATACATACATGCATACATACATACATGCTTACATGCATACATGCATACATGCATACATGCATACATACATACATGCATACATACATACATGCATACATGCATACATACATGCATACATACATACATGCATACATGCATACATGCATACATGCATACATGCATACATACATACATACATACATACATGCATACATGCATACATGCATACATGCATACATGCATACATGCATACATGCATACATACATACATGCATACATGCATACATGCATACATACATGCATACATGCATACATGCATACATGCATACATACATACATGCATACATGCATACATGCATACATACATACATACATACATACATGCGTACATGCATACATGCATACATGCATACATGCATACATGCATACATGCATACATGCATACATGCATACATGCATACATACATACATACATGCATACATGCATACATACATACATACGCTTCCAAGTCGTATAGCCTTCTTCATTAAAAAACAACTAATACCAATATTTAACTCACATCAGCCGTACGCATAGTTGTTCACGAAGAGTGTTATATCTGGGGCATGGGTATTGTACTAGGCATATTCTATGGCGTAGGATAAACTGTTAGGCTGTTTGTGATATGCATGTCAAAAATATACAGTGGTCAGTCAGAAATATATCTTATAATCTTATCCAGTACTGTACAGGATACCGGGACTGTTCAAAGCGCTGTGCACGTCACTCAGGTGATGGTTTTTATTTTTTTCGGTTTACGGATCCGCAGGCCACATTTTGGTGAATTAAAAAAAAATTAAAAGCGGTTTATTTTTTTAATGTCCCGCCGACATTCGAACTCGACTTTTTTTTTTACAAATAATCTATCATAATAATAATCTATAAAAAACAAATATAATGTCTGAAAACCGAAATGTTCACAAAAATCGAATGGCAGAGAAGCATTGCGACAGCGAAAATATATTTACGACGCTGGGGAACGCCTTTCACTGTAGCGTTGTACCGCATTATTACGCACACAACTCATTGTTCTCCGACTGTTAATACAAAAGATCAGTCTCGTGCAAAATTGGTGTGAATAATGTTCTGTAAAAAAAGTTATTTTCATGGTCATGACAATTTCAAAACGAAATATAGACGGACTATTTCCAGGCGCAGGCGTAGGCCCCGGGCTGTGGTCAAGTTGTAATGATGCTTGAACCAGCTATATTTATTCGCCGTGAAAGCGGAGCATATCGTCTGGTTACTGTAATTCCAGTACACATCAGTATTATATCTAACTAAATCATGTCCTTTAACCAGCAAATATCAGCGCTAACGTCGTCCATTGTGCCTATGGCGCTAATGGAAATGGCAACGTATATATGACCTGGTGACCTCGCCGGATTGCGGCGGCAAATTATTGGGACCTGTCAATATTACAAATGGTCATGTTTTGTCAACAATACGTAAAACGCCAGTGAAAAACTGTAAATTTCGACACAAAAATAAACATTTGTTGAGATTACATTTTCATTAATAACCAGGAAATGATGCTTAATTTCGTATTTTAGAAAAAACTACAATACTTACGACGTTGCAGTTTGGCGTATGAACGCCTCTTATATGTAGGCAACATAATACGATATTGAATTACGATTGGGGAAGGGTTTGTATCAAAACTACACTGCAACTTTAAGCTGTCATTCAACTTTTGCTTAATTCACTCACGGTGGTGTAGCAGACGTAATTAATTTATGTTAACCAAAATATATCTTAAAGTTATCAGCGACACTGTCATACTTATATGTGTGTGTGCGTGTGTGTGTGTCATTCATTTTTGGGGGGATTTTCTCAAAACGAAATAATTTCGCATTTTGTGGCTATTTTTTACATTTACAAAAATGTAAATAAAATCTTGTAACATAACCAAATAAATGAAAAACCGCAAATGTTATTAATCTGGAATATTATGTTGTATTTTAACTACAATCTTTGAAAAAATGGTTAATGTATCTTAACAACTTCTACTGAAGCTAATCAATTCAAGACAAGCATATAATATCCGCCTGGGTGTATGCCTGGACTATACGTGGATACGTTGTCAACCACAACACGCAGTTGTAGTCGTCATATAATATCCTATATGCAGATAACACGCAACCTCCATCAGATACACACAGGTTCATAATACAAACAATGCACAACAACCATCAGATACACACTGACTGACAATGAAAAAACAGGTAATTGATTTGCTGCATGCAAAAAATTAATGAACGTTTACAACGTGTGCAGATTGAATTGCCCCGATCGCCTGATAACCAGGACAAGAGCGAACACAAAGTCTGCGTTACATAAACTGCACTGGCGTCCGGTAAATAACCTGTCCAATCTTACCCCTAGCAAAAATATATAGAATTCTAAAAAGATCAATAGAGATCTATAGAAATCTAGCATAGGAAAGAATTGTAGAATTTTTTAGAAATACTACATATTCTATAGAATTAGTTTATGTCTATTTCAAATGTTTATCTTCTGATATCAGGTGTGTAACAGTGTCGGGTGTGTGATGGAAGTTGCTTTGGAACAATAATGCTGCACGTTTTTGATTGTTTCGATCCCGTATATATTACCTTCAATATGGGGCCTCAGACGACCGGCGCATATTCCGTATGCGGTCTTACTAGAGATCTATGAGCTTTTTTGAATTTTTTTCAGAAAAATTTGCACATTTCTTCATACCAGTCCTGACACACACCTTGCCTTTGATGTAACATTTGCAATCTGCGGGTCCCAGAAACATTTGCTCAAAAAACATTTATAAACACATCTCTTAAAATGAGCCTATGAGAGATAATGTGCTGCCCGATTCCAGATTGGTTGAATGAACATGAACACCCCTGATTTTATACAATACACACACACGCACACCCAGATACACACATACGCACGCACGCACGCACGCACGCACGCGCACACAAACACACACACACAGCGGGCGCTTTCTGTAAAACATAATACATCAGCAATATCCTCCCACGTAGCGTAAAATGGCCAATGGCCGAAATACACAAGCAAACGGAATTGCCGTGCGTAATCTCCCTTCGATCCGTATAATGCAACTTCCAAATTCTGTCTCGTACGCCTGGCGCAGGAAACGATTTGCAGAACTGCTAGAGTTTCATCGAGGGTACACACCCTTCGGGCTTAGTCACCCGTTGTGCTGTTGAACACGTTATTGGGTTCAAACCGCTTACTTTGCTACGTACTGCAGTATAAACAAGAGAATGCGATAGAGCAAACGTTTTGTGCAATGTAGGAACAATTGTTTTGGTATATGTGAATAATTGAAAACCGTTTGATTACCGACTTCAGTGCGCCAGAAAAGATAGATTACTATCCCAGTATGTCCGAAAACAGCAGTAGTAAGGAAGGTGCCAACGCAAAAAACTCCCGCAAGGATCCAAATGGGCCCTTTACGCGTTTTCTTGACAATCGTAAAACCTTTGTCAGTAAGCCAAGCAGCCATACTTATATGTCGGGCTTCGTTGCAGGATGAATACGTCGGTTCTGGGTCGTTGCAACAACGCCAGCTTCCGTCCTTGGCGTGATGTTCACCTGAGGATGCTGATGCTCCTGGTGGTCGCACTCACTGTCGTCATGCTGATGCAGTCGGTTTTGCTGACGACTACGGCAGGTAGGTTGAGGTTTTCCTAGTTCTAGTTAGTTTAACAAGGTTTAACAAGGTTGCCATCTCAAACAACAAGTACCTGATGACAAGTGGACAAGGAAGCCATTGGCTTATCGAGAGTCCAACAATTTTCTCATCTATGTGTAGCCCGCCCTTATCAGATATCTGTCAATTTTATTTTTAAACATATTCAGACTACTAGCATTAGCACAATCATTTGGCAATTTGTTCCATTCATTTATCACCCTCTGTGAGAAAGAGTACTTTCTCATGTCAAACCTACACTGCTCCTTAACTAATGCTGCTTCATGTCCTCTGGTTCTACTGCCCTCTTTAAGTTTGAAGAACATATTCCTGTCAACATCCTCATAACCATTCACTATTTTAAACATTTCTATTTGGTCTCCTCTTAGTCTCCTGGTCTCTAGTGTTGTCAAACCACATTGTAATAAGCGACTTTCGTAACTAAGGTCTCTCAATTCTGGAATAATTTAAGTTGCTCTTCGTTGTATTATTTCTTGCTTGTCTATGTCTTATTTACGGTATGGTCTCCATGCTTGGATACAATATTACAAATGTGGTCTAATTATTGCTTTGTACAGGGGTACAATTAGCTGTTTCTCCTTATACATGATAGTTCTCCTAATTAGCCCTAGAATTTGATTTCCTTTCGAAGCAGCAATACCACATTGCTCTGAAACTGTCATGTCAGCACTAAATGTTACTCCTAAGTCCTTTTCTTGTATGGTTCTATCTAGTACAGCATCTCCCATTTTATATTCTTCGTCCATGTTTCCATGTCCTATGTGTATACATTTTCACTTCCCAAAATTTAATAACATTTGCCATTTTCTGACCATTTAACTAATTTATCTAGATCATCCTGTAAACTTTGTTTATCTGTATCGTTAGTAACCTTTCTGAATACTTTTGTGTCATCTGCAAATTTGAGTACTTTGCTAGATATGTCATCTTCCAAATCATTTATATATATTAAAAACAGTATAGGGCCTAATACTGATCCCTGTGGTACCCCACTCAAAACAGATTTCCAGTTTGACATCTCACAATCTGTTATTACTCTCTGAAAGTTTCAAACACTCCTCACATTATTTTGTTACCCGATGTACTCATGCGACGTTCGTTGGATTTCTTCTTTAATATGCACATCTTGTTTAGGACGTCGCTCCCTAAACCGATGTCTTTCTCTTTTGTCGTTTCGAATATATCTTTGGTGTCCTTCTCTCATCTGTGCCGTGGCTTGCCTCTGCTTCTGTTCCCTGCCATTACATTATTATCGTCTGTTCCAATCCATCGTGCCTCTTAATGAGACCAGACTGTGTCAGTTTGTTGCGCTTGACAGAATGATTTGCACAATCACGTTTGTAGTATATGTAGTTCGTTCAACACCGATACGTCAGTACGGTGCGCTCTCTAGCGTTTGTAGTATATGTAGTTCGTTCAACACCGATACGTCAGTACGGTGCGCTCTCTAGCGTTTGCGCAGTTTCTTGGTTTACTAGTTAACTCTTTCAGAAAAGCACGCCTACCGGTAATCTGTCCAGGCGATGTCACTACCAGGGGGCGCCTGGTGTCCTAGCCGATTCTATGTTACCACAGATTAACGGATTGTTAATTTAGCATGGTCATGCCAACGACAACGAACATCAGTGATAAGAGCCAAATATATTGTATATATCGTATCATTTCTTAGCAAGTTTTGAATAGACGATTTGTGTTGCCGATGTCGTTGCTGGCACTAGCTGCTTCCGTTGTTGATTTGGCCATTGTTATTTTAGCAGTTGTAGTAGTAGTATTTGTTGCTGCTGCTGATGCTTTTCGTAGCATTATTTTGCATTTATCCTTCTCCGTCGCAGCTAAAGCTAGTTGTTTCACCAATCTTCAATCGTTCAGCATTGTTTAAATAACATTCGCATATACCTCTAAACAACTACCTAGCGAGAACCATCTTCTGTTGTTTCCTACACGGTTCCTGCGCTTACGTTTCAGGTTCGTATTTCATCGAGGATGCTACCAACGAGGAGAGCGGTGGGTCTTTCCGTGTGTGTACGCCCGACGAACGCCGCGCCAACATGCTACGAACCTGCAACGTCTCTAGCCACATCGACTCCAGTTACCGCAACATTACAACAGAGGTTCTCGATAACATCTTCGTCGACGACCGCCACAAAGTGTTGGGCTGTTTCGTCGCCAAGGTGGCGTGCTCCACTTGGAAGTACATTCTCATCAACGCGACGGGAAACGTACACAATGTCTCACCGGACAAGATTCCCGTTCACAGCCGTCCGTACATGCGTACGCTCTGGTTGCACGTTCTCAGTGACTACACATCTGAGGAAATCGAATTCCGCTTGCGCAACTACGACAAGTTCATGGTCGTCCGTCACCCGTTCGATCGTCTCTCATCTGCTTATCGCGAGAAATTCGGACCTAAAAATGAAGTCTACCACAAAATGATCGGAAAGCACATCGTCAGAAAGTATCGCAAGCAAGCTTCGAAAGAGTCGCTAAACACGGGAAATGACGTACAATTTGGCGAGTTTGTGAAGTTTCTACTTGACAAAGATCCGACAAAATATAACGCTCATTGGAAGCGTTTCTACGAAGTATGCGATCCTTGTCGCGTGAAGTACGACCACATAGTCAGACTGGAGACAATGTCTCACGACGCGAAGATCATCTTCCCAAAACTAGGTCTCAGTGCCGAATCAAAAATGCCGAAACGAAATGTAAATTTACGAAAAACGGCGTACGACATTAGCGAGGGCAAAAATGTGTCGTACCTGTTCAATGGACTCCTGCCAAAAGACGTTGAACGGCTCCTGCGCATCTACGACTTGGATTTCCGGTTGTTCGGCTACAAATGGGACCGGATGTTGACCAGTGCTCAATGTCACACGTCGGTTGGTAGCGACACTTGTTGTTAGGCATTATGTCTCGCGAGATCCCTTTGAACATGCGGCAAGCCAACGGGTGTAGATAATAATAATAGTGGTTCATTTCCGATCTTACGGATTTATGTTACCTGTTTTACATATTTGAACCGCTGAAGGTTAGCACATATGGATTGTGTCTCTTAAATTTAAAACTTGCCAACCACCGGTGAAATATATTATAATTGCGACTTGGCTGAACGTTTAAAGAAATCCTTCACTTGTTATATTTAGAAGTTAAGAAGAATTTTATGCAAAAAAAAAACAATTCTGCAAAAGCATTCTTTTCAATGAACTATGCATTTCCAATTAATGTTTCTGATAGCAACAATATCACTTACAGCAGAACATGATACCCTTTTCTATGGTTTTTACAGACTAACGCTACTTTAAGAGTTGGTCACCATGCAATAGGCGTCAACCGTAAACGTTTCATAGAACTAGTATGTCTTTTCACACGGGTGTTTCCCCAGGTGCACTGACGCAAGTAATAGAGTATTCTCTGTGCGTTATTGTATCTGTTAGTTTCGATTCCATTTCTCGTCCTTGGCATCTCCCCGTAACCACTTGTACGTAGCCAACTTCTGAAAATGCCGATGCATTTTGAAGTAACGCAGTGTACGTCATTGATGGTTCCGTGTAAAGGCGTCGTTGAAAATGTTCGCATTCACGTTTGTATTACGCTACAACAGTCGTTCAACGCGGTATACCGAGGACGTCCGCGCAGAAGCAGCGCATTACGCTACCGGCCTATTGGCATACCAGAACGATAACGGTTTCTCAAACACTGAGCTCGGAACTAAGATACTGAGCTAGGGACGCCTGCAGCCTCATGGGGCAGCTCGGGAAGCTAGCGACCTCTGAGGCAGCTCGGGACTCTTGAGGCTTTTATGGCAGGTCGGGACGATAGCGGCTTCTGTGGCAGCTTGGGATGCTAGACGTTACTATAACAGCTAGAATTACGTCGGAATTCGAGAGTTGGATTCCAAGAAGCCATCAATATATTGACTGGCAGCACCAAGTACCAAGGCATGGATGGGTATTTCTGTAATAATGTTGTGTAACCATGAAATGTTGTAAATAATGTTATCATGACAGTCACCTACGAACTGTCAGGCGTTGATGCGTGGACGGGCAGGAACACGCTCCAGCTAAACACAGACAAACGTGTTATTGTGTGCAATTTTCTTAAACAATCCTTGTGCTACACGGATAGCGAACTGACAATGGAAAAAGTAGGTCGTTGATTTGCTGCACGCACACATTGAACGTTTACAGCGTGTGCAGTGTGTATATCGAATTGCACTGATCGCCTGATAACCAGGACACGCAAGAGCGAACACGTCTGCGTTACATAAACTGCACTGGCGTCCGGTAAACAGTCTGCTTTTACTCTTAGCAAAAAATGTTATAGAATTCTATAAAAATCTATAGAAATCTAGTATAATAGAATATAGTAGAATGTTTTATAGAAAACTATAGACTACTGCATATTCTATAGAAATAGTTTGCCTACTTCAAATTTCTATAGATTATTTTATAGAATTGTATAGAATGTTACAGAGCATAGCAGGATATTGCCTAGGAAACAATATAAACTACACGTTCTATAGCTATGTCGGCAAAAATTCTATAGAATATTCTATAAAGGGTAAGTTCAAGCGTATGGGTCAACATCGGCGTAAATGAGTGACATTGCGCAGATACAGCAAAAAGAGTAATTATTAAGACGTCCATATTTGGTAATCACTGCTGAAATACGATGTAGGCCTTATCGGGTCGCTGGTATCGGTCACCGGGTATGGCCACAACGTTTTTATTTTATAAAGGAAAGTTAGTCTCGCAATTTCTGTAAGGACGATCAGTTTAGTTATGATATCAGGTGTGTCACAGTATCGGGTGTATGATGGAAGTTGCTTTGGAGCAATACTATTGCACGTGTTTGATTGTTTCAATCCTGTATATATTAACTTTGATATGGGGTCTGAGGCGACCGATGCATATTCTGTATGCGGTCTTGCTAGAGATGTATAGGTGTTTTTTAATTTTCCAGAACAATTTGCACATTTCTTCGTACAAGTCCCGACACACGCCTTGCCTTTGATGTAACATTTGCAATCTGCCTGTCCCAGAAACATGTGTTTAAAAAACATTTATCGACACATCTTTTAAAATTAGCCTATGAGACATGATGTGAATGAGTCACGTATTTTACCAACTTGTTTTATCATGATAATTGAAATATTATATATATATATATATATATATATATATAATATATATATATATATATATATATATATATATATATATATATATATATATATATATATATATATATCGGTACTTCATGCAGTGTTACGCAGTGTGTCATAGAGTATTTTGTTTGAAGTGCCGAAATCATATATTTATTATTACGCGTGCAGCGAACATATCATGGCAACAGTTATCAGATGCTGCCCGATTCAAGATTGGTTGAATGAACATGAATGAACATGAATGAACATGACACCCATGATTTTATACAACTCACACACGCACACTCCACATCTTTGTCAGCTCCACCATTTGTACTGATGTTGCTCCCGAGGTAGATGAAGTCTTGTACTTCCTCAACAAAGATGTGGAGCTACGCATCAATAAAGCTCGCCGTGCCTTCAGAACCCTACGCCCTGTATGGCTCTCTTCCCAGCTATCCATAAACACTAAGATCCTCATTTTGAACACCAACGTTAAACGAGTTCTTCTCTATGGCTGTAAAACGTGGAAAACTACTCAGTCTCTCAACAACACACTCTCAGTCTTCATCAACAGTCGCCTCCGATACATCCTTAAGGTATGGTGACTTAACAAAATATCAAATAAAGAGCTCTGGAAAAAAAAACCAAACAGGAAGAAATAAACACTACAATCAAGCACGCACATATACAATATTGAATAGTATATAAGCAATATCCACCCACGTCGCGTGAGGGCAATTCTCTTCCATGGCCGATAGACACAAGCAAATGAAATTGCATTGTGTAATCTCCCTTCGATCCGAACAAAAGTTTTGTGCAACGTAAGAACAAGTGTTTTTGTAAACGTGACTAATTAAAAATCGTTTGATTAAGCAAAACCATTTAACTCAATAATCGAGCTAGCGTATGCTATGTTATAATTTTCCTCCTAGACGGCTTACCCCTCGGGCGCCAAACTTTCAGGGATTAATCTACGACCCCACGAATGAAACGTAACGCCTTTAATCTTCGAAATACCCGGTATATCAAGGGTTCTTGGTGGTTTTTATGGTAAATCAATTGTTCCCCATATTCATAAAAGCGATTACCTATTTGGTAAACATTGTTTTCATGACTGTCACGTACTAACTCGCCTTTCCTCTGCTTATCGCGAGAAATTCGGTCCAAAAAATAAAGCATACCACAAAACGACCGGAAACCACATCATCAGAAAGTATCGCAAGCACGCCTCGAATGAGTCACTAAAGACGGGAAATGATGTAAATTCGGCGGGTTTGTGAAGTTTCTACTCCACAAAGATCCGACTAAATATAACGCTCATTGGAAGCGTTTCCACGAAGTGTGCGATCCTTGTCGAGTGAAGTACGACCACATCGCCAGACTGGAGACAATGTCGCACGACGCGAAGATCATCTTCCCCAAACTAGGTCTCAGTGCCGAGTCGAGAATGCGAAGCGAAATGTGAATTTACGAACAACAACGACGAGGGCAACAATTTTTCACACCCGTTCAATGGACTTCCACCAAAAGACTTCCTTATATCAGGTCGGCTTGGGTGGTTAATGTCAATTGAGTTACATTTGACGTATTCAAGAATGATTACTTCAATATTTATGTAATATAACAGCGATGTGTTCAGAATTCGTGTAGACCACAAAGTAGAAATATGTATAAATGCTGCTTAAGTAAAACAATCTTCCCAAAGTGCCGCCCCAAAAATAAATGCCGCTTGGGGCATTTGCCCCCTTCGCTCCCCCCTCCCCGTTATACCAGTGCTAATTCTCATTCTGCTTAGATTAAGTGGACATGTACTCATGTGTCATATGTTGGTTTTGTTCACTGACCACTGGTTGGTGTTAGTCAGCAAGTCGAATTCGGCCCTAGCGGTACATACCGTGGACTCTGCTGAACAGAATCACGGATAACAGAATCCGCCGTTTAGTAGAATAAAAATAGCTGAGTCGGAATCATTCCCTATTCTCGCTGTGTTCAAATGGCTGCGACGGAATCATTCCCTATTTTCGTTGTGTTCAAATGGCTGCGACGGAATCATTTCCTATTCTCGTTGTGTTCAAATGGATGGGACGGAATCATTCCCTATTCTCGCAGTGTTCAAATGGCTGGGACGGAATCATTCCCTATTCTCGTTGTGTTCAAATGGCTGCGACGGAAGTATTCCCTATTCTCGGTGTGTTTAAATGGCTGCGACGGAATTATTCCATATACTCGGTGTGTTCAAATGGCTGCGACGGAATCATTCCCTATTCTCGCTGTGTGCAAATGGCTAGGACGGAATCATTACCTATTCTCGCTGTGTTTAAATGCGCTGTTTAATAGAATCGAGTCGGCCGCTTAGACCTTAGTAGAATCAGACACACGAAAAACGATACAGCTCCGATATTTACGTAAACGTTTGATGTTCGAGACGTGTCGGTTCAGCGCCGCGCTTCCATTCTGATCTTACCAAGCCACGATCTACCAAGCCACAGACGAATGTAACGATTCGCAGACGCCGATTTACGTAACGTCTGTTTTTGGAGTGTTTCATTCACCACTTGCTAATACCCGTAGCACCCTATTTTCTTGGGGTGTTTCATTCCCCTAGCACCCTACTTTCCTACTGACTGGGGGTTTCATTTCCCCTGCTAATATCGCTAGCACCTTATTTTCCCTCTGTCTGATGTGTTTTTGTTCCCTGTAGTTAATACCACAAGAACCCTGTTTTCCCACTGATTGATGCTTAATTCCCCATAGTTAATACCCCTAGCATCCTATTTTCACACTGACTGGGGTTTAATTCCCCCAGTTAATACCACCAATACCCTATTTTCCCACCGATTGGGTTTTAATCCCCCTAGTTAATACGCCTAATACTATATTTCCCACCAATTTGGGTTTAATCCTCCTAGTTAATACCCCTAACACCCTATTTTCCCACGTATTGGGTTTTAATCCCCGTATTTAAAACCCCTAGCACCATGGTTTCCCACTGACTGGAGTTTATTTCCCCCTAGTTAATACCCCTAACACCCTATTTTCAAACAGGTTGGGTTTTATTCCCCGTAGTTAAAATCCCTAGCACCACACTTTCCCACTGATTGGGGTTTAATTCCCCCCAGTTAATACCCCCTACTACCATATTTTCTCACTGACGAGGTTTTAATTCCCCTAGCCAATACCCCTAGCATCCTATTTTCCCGCTGACTGGGGTTTAATTCCCCAAGTTAATACCCCTAGCACCCTATTTTCCCACTAATTTGGGTTTAATTCCACCCAGTTAATACCCCTAATACAATACTTTCCCACTGACTGGGGTTTAATTCTCCTAGCTAATACCCCTACCACCATACTTTCTCACTGATTCGGGTGTAACATTCCCCCTAGCTAATACGTGCTACTTTCCAACTGACCTGGGGTGTTTCAATGCTCACTGATGGGGGTGTTTCATTTACCCTTGCTAATATCCCGAGCACACTCAACAACTTGTCTTTGACAACAAAATTATCGCATAGCAGCGATCGACATGTTGGAGCACATCGTGCAGCAGACCGGTGCTGCCCCCTCATAACAGAATTAAAGAGACAGGCAGCATCGTAGTTGCTGTCTGGTGTCACATAACTTCATTGTGTAATAAACGAGAAATGTGTGTTAACACTAATCGACACAATATTGCACCGATATAAAAATGGTAATCCGAATGTATTCACTATTCCAACAGGTCTAGTAATCCAGTGAAAAACCAAAGGTGCTCAGAATAACGGATTACCGTTAAGATCGAGCCCCTGTAAGCTAAATCCATGACCTAACCCTCTCCGGACAAAACTCCTCACTGTTGCATACCGTATTCGACCTAATAAGCGAAAGGTACGGTTGAACAAAAACAGGGCCATGGAAAACCAGGTGAGAACGCTAGTAACAAACTTGTATAAGGCATCAACACGGAAGTGGACACATTGACTTAAGCCGTCGTCAATCTCACATACGATGTGGTATGTCTGCAAGAAATCGTCACAACAATAAAGATGATAAAAGTTGTTGTTGATGACAACAAAAATGTCATCATGGAATAAGGTGGGTTCTATCAAACTATAACTTCATCAATCTCTTTTTAATGGTTATGAAGATATTTATAGAAATATTTTCTTCGAACTTAAACTGGTAGGTGAACTACATGACACAAAGCAGCTTTAGTTCAGGAACAGTGTAGGTTGGATATGAGAACGTAGCCATTCTCAGTGAGGACAATAAATGAATGGAACACAGTGTCTAATGATTGTGTTAATTCTAGCTGCGTGAATAAACGTAACATTGACAGTATCTGATATTTATGTATGCTTGTCTGTTACACTTTGACCCAGACAGACCTGTTACCCTTTGCCCCAGGCAGACATGTTACACTTTGCTCCAGGCAGAACTTTTACACTTTGCCCCAGACACACCTTTTACACTTTGTCCCAGGCAGACCTTTTACACTTTGCCACAGACAGACCTGTTACACTTTGCTCCAGACATACCTGTTACACTTTGCTCCAGACATACCTATTACACTTTGCCCCAGACAGACCTGTTCGCAAACACCATTTTAACTTCTATTGTAACACCCATCCACGAAACTGTTCGTTCTTATAATTCCACCACAGGAATCTCATCACTGTCTATTGCCAAGTACTCGTGTATATAGCTGAGTGAATTGAGGCAATGTGGGGTGAACTAAATGTCCTTAGAGAATGGCAGCAGCCGGTGAACTCGAAACCTGGTCCGCGAGATTGACAGTCCAGTGCTCTGACCGCAGAACCACCACAACCCTCTTATGCACCCGTCAATTACATGACGCACCCCAATCACTGGACAATGTATATCATAGGCATGAGTCAAGGTCTATCAATGTTCACTGCACATTTAGCCACAACACGATTAGGATAACGGCAACCAGCGACGTAATTAACTGTAACGTTTTGTTACCCCCAGTAACGATATATTGCTGGTCCCCTTGCTGTTAGGCATCAACTGCTAGGCAAGATTTTCTTTTGTGGACAGGTTCGGTTGTTTGCAGGTGCCTTCGTTGCGAATAATTAGTAATGAATCATGCGGGGTATGTTGGTCCGCAACTCAATAAAATTCGGTTGCTGCAACAGGCAGAACATGCCACTTGGTGTATTGCCACTTGGTGTATTGCCACTTGGTGCGTGCATGTAGTTCCTGAAAATAATGCTCGGATTGTGACGACGCGAACACGAGTTGCGACAAATGTTTGTTGTGCAACATGCACTGATCCAATCGCATGACCAAGTGACTCGCAACAAACAAGTTTAGCAATGTACACGGCGCTCCACAAGGATACAGGAGACTTGTCTACAGGCAGTCAGACTGGAAGGAATGGAGAGAGGGGACAAGTCTACAGGCAGTCAGACTGGAAGGAATGGAGAGAGGGGACAAGTCTACAGGCAGTCAGACTGGAAGGAATGGAGAGAGGGGACAAGTCTACAGGCAGTCAGACTGGAAGGAATGGAGAGAGGAGACAAGTCTACAGGCAGTCAGACTGGAAGGAATGGAGAGAGGGGACAAGTCTACAGGCAGTCAGACTGGAAGGAATGGAGAGAGGGGACAAGTCTACAGGCAGTCAGACTGGAAGGAATGGAGAGAGGGGACAAGTCTACAGGCAGTCAGACTGGAAGGAATGGAGAGAGGAGACAAGTCTACAGGCAGTCAGACTGGAAGGAATGGAGAGAGGGGACAAGTCTACAGGCAGTCAGACTGGAAGGAATGGAGAGAGGGGACAAGTCTACAGGCAGTCAGACTGGAATGGAGGGAGAGAGGGGACTTGACTACACTCAGTCAGACTGGAAGGGAGGGAGGGGACATGTCTACAGGCAGTCATACTGCAAGGGAGGGAGAGATATAGGATATGTCCCTCTCTCCCTTCCTACCATTCGGACTGCCTGTAGACACGTCCCCTCCGTCCCTTCCAGTCTGACTGCCTGTAGACACGTCCCCTCCGTCCCTTCCAGTCTGACTGCCTGTAGACACGTCCCCTCCGTCCCTTCCAGTCTGACTGCCTGTAGACACGTCCCCTCCGTCCCTTCCAGTCTGACTGCTTGTAGACACGTCCCCTCCGTCCCTTCCAGTCTGACTGCTTGTAGACAAATCCCCTCCCTCCCATCCTTCTAATCTGAATGCTTGTAGACAAATCCCCTCCCTCCCTTCCTTATAGCCTGACTGTCTGTAGACAAGTCCCCTCTCTCCCTTCCTTCCAGACAGACTGCCTGTAGGCACGTCCACTCTCTCCCATCCTTCCAGACTGACTGCCTGTAGGCACGTCCCCTGTCTCCCATCCTTCCAGTCTGACTGTCTGTAGACAAGTACATCTTTTCCTTCCTTCTAGTCTGACTCCCTAAAGACAAGTCCCATATGTCCCTTCCAACTGGACTACGTGTAAGCGCACATTCCTCGTCTCCCTCGCTGCAAATATACCCGGAGACTGGGGTCTTTGCTAGCCCGCTTCTGTCGCTTCCCTGGATGCTTGCAGACGTACCCGGAGACTGGGACTTTTCCTTGCCCACATCCCTCGCCTTACTGGCTGCAGATATTCTCGCAGATTGGGATATTTCCTGGGCGCCGGCAAGTGACGTATTTAGGGAGGGGTGATTGGGTCATAACCCTCCTTTTGGCTTATTTTTTATTTTTAATAACCTGTTGCGTCACTACGTGGTAGGATGGTAAACTAGTGGGTGACGCTTGCGCCCCACCCCGGCGAGATCCTAGATACCCCATTGGCGGCGGCTGCGTAACCGTGTCGGCTCCACAGACCGGCAGAGGGCGACGTAGTTCTTTAGTAGAATTGTTGGTCACACTTCACCACACCAAGACGGACCGCCCCCCCCAGTCGCGTTTGAAGAGGTCATTACCTCGACGACTCGTGTCTAGATTTGATCAGGTGTCATATTACAAGTTGTCGCTGGAGTTCTCTGATGCTTCTCGCTACAAGGATGGCGACTGGTTGAGAAGAAACTGATCACACTCTTGGCAGAACTGTTCAGACCTATCTGGGAAACAAATTGTGTGGAATATAAATAAGTTAAATTGGTAATAAAACAATAGTGGGGGGAAATGGACCACTAAGGAAGCTAAACGTGTAATGAGAAGTAGTTTCCCAGGGAGAGGCTATAGGTGTGTTTTCTTTGGACAAAGGTCGGGTGTTGATGAAACACTAACATGAAACACTAACATGAAACACTAACATGACGGTTAAGAAGTTGGACTAAATCATGGCGAGGGAGATAACTAATCATAAAGTAATAACAACGCTGTCAACAATACACTAGAAACCACTACAACGTGGAACATATATGTAGTGGTCAGGTCGAATGTACGATCTAATGTCTGAAAAGCAAGACATACCATACCATACCATACCATACCATACCATACCATACCATACCATATCATACCATACCACACAAGACATAAATTATAACTAAAACATCGTATATGCATGCTCGGAACATGAACACTTTCTTTATGGTGCGAGATTAAGGACTGGGTTGTAGAGAGTAACAAGTGTGAGATAGGGGGTGCGGGGTGAACGGAGACAGGACAGCTCGGAACATGAACACTTTCTTCACGGTGCGAGACTAAGGACTGGGTTGTAGAGAGTAACAAGTGTGAGATAGGGGGTGCGGGGTGAACGGAGACAGGACAGCTCGGAACATGAACACTTTCTTCACGGTGCGAGACTAAGGACTGGGTTGTAGAGAGTAACAAGGGTGAGATATGGGGTGCGGGGTGAACGGATACAGGACACCTCGGAACATGAACACTTTCTTCACGGTGCGAGACTAAGGACTGGGTTGTAGGCAGCAACAAGGGTGAGATAGACCACTCCTCCGACTCGAAAACTGAGGATGTTCAACGGTCGAACCAATGAACTTCACTACTGGATCGGGGAAGCGGAGCATCCTACCATCCGTCTCTTCGGCCGATAGACTGTAATTTTTGATCGCCCACATGGAGGGACCGGCCCGGGAAGAAGTAAGGTACGCCCCAAGTGATGAGACGGACTGTACCGATAAGATATTTACGTTACTGGTGTCTGCTTTTGGGGAAAACCGCAGTAATGTACAGCTGAAGAGAGAATTATACGATCGGGTGCAGGGTAGTAGAGAAAGTGTTAGAGAGTTCTCCAGAGCGCTCCTGGAAATTTCTGAAGAATTGACTGATAAGGTTGAAAGTAAGGATAATATGTTGATAGAAATATTCTGTGAAAACATGTTAGAACCTCAGATAAAGCGGTAAATAAAGAGACTAGTTCGGACTGACCCCACAATTTCGTTTGGCGCATTGCGCCCCGAAGCGATTCAACTAGAGGAGGACGGTTTGAGTGGGCCAAACAGGTGTGTGCGTGTGAGAGAAGTTCACGAACCCCGCCACGCCTCCGATGACCCGAGTCCACTGGAACGAATTGCGGCCCGGTTGGAACTACTCGCGACCACTCAGTCGGAAATCGTGTCTTTGTTGCTAGCACAACAAAAGACGGCCGCGGGGGTGGCTGCGAGACCTATCAGACCGGAACCCCGCCCCAGCGGATCACTTCATTGTGAGTACTGCAGGCGAAGGGGTCACACCCAGAGTACATGTTGGAAGCGGGCAAGCGATATACGCCGTACCGATGAACAGTCAGGTGTTCATGCGTACGGGAATCAGTCAAATACCCGTGCAATGCGGGGTGGTCCAGGGGTCCTAATGTGCCAGTACCACCCCGGGGTCACCAGGGAAACTAATTCACCCCGTTGTCGAGCGTCAGGCAGGCGGGCGTAGTAGCATTGAATGTGTGTTAGTGGACGCAATAGTGGGTAAGACCCCTATCATTTCATGTGAGATAGCAGGCGAAAAAAACAAAATGGCCTTAGATATGGGTTCCGAAGTAGCTATTTTACAGGAATGGTGGTTCAACGAATACTTAATGGCTTCTGTCGACTGTTTAGAAATGCGTCGTCATGGTTACGGCTGGAAGCAGCCAACTCTCAAGTGTTCCCATACATTAGGTACTTTACAGCCGATATAAATGTGTTGGGCACTATCGTTAAGAACAAAGGGATTCTAGTGCAGAAAGATCCACCAGGGCTAAATCACCACAGGCAAACCTCGGGGATACTGGGTATGAATGTTTTGGGCGCAATCTCAGAAATTAGGGAACTACTTCGCACCATAGAGACTCATGATCGTAAACCAAAACGGGAAATAGAGGGAAGAGTAGTGAAAATTGCAGGGGACACAAGTGTAAATATACCGGCATGGTCATCGTGTAATGTCACAGTGTCAGGGCCACGTTGCCGCGGTAACGGAATGGTAGAACCATTGGATGAACCCCTAAAGGGAAGTTTACTCCTCCAAGCAGGACTAGTAGGTTCAATTAATGGTTGTTTTGGGGTGACCATCGTCAACCCAACTCCCAACGAGGTGTGGTTGCGTTTCCGTTCCTCGGTAGGGAGGATTTATACAGTTGATGTAATCGACAGGGATCCAGAGCACACAGTATCTTTCCAGGAATTGGATGACTGGTTGAGAGTAAGCTTGGAACCCAGACAGAGGACAATTAATACGCGATGGGTAAGCAGCAAACAAAGTCGTGACATACCTGAGTTACCCAGTGATCAGAGTTGGATGCGAGATGTGAGTATTGGTGATATTCCGCCTACTGAAAGAGATCGCCTGACTGAATTTTTGCACTTAAATCAGCAGGTATTTGCTCAAAATGAAAGTGATGTTGGGTTAACCCCACTGTCAAACACCGAATATGCACAACAGAAGACAGCCCTGTCAGAGCGGCCTACCGTCGCATCAAACCGCCTCAGTTACATAAGGCCTGGGTTGTAGGCAGCAACAAGGTTGAGATAGAGGGTGCGGGGTGAACGGAGACAGGACAGCTCGGAACATGAACACTTTCTTCACGGTGCGAGACTAAGGACTGGGTTGTAGGCAGCAACAAGGGTGAGATAGAGGGTGCGGGGTGAACGGAGACAGGACAGCTCGGAACATGAACACTTTCTTCACGGTGCGAGACTAAGGACTGGGTTGTAGGCAGCAACAAGGGTGAGATAGAGGGTGCGGGGTGAACGGAGACAGGACAGCTCGGAACATGAACACTTTCTTCATGGTGCGAGACTAAGAACTGAGTTTCATACAAACACTTCCTAAATATATAGAAGAAGGTATAATGTTCTGCTGTAAGTGATATTATTGCTATCAGAAGCATTCATTGGAAATACATATTTCATTGAAAAGAATGCTTTTCTTATTTTTTTGCAAAATAAATCTTCTTAAATGTTTAGCCAAGTCGCAATGATACTATACTTCACCAGTGGTAGGTAAGTTTTAAATTGAATAGACACAATCCATATGTGCTAACCTCTAGCAGTTCAAACATGTAAAACCTAATGCCTAGCAACAAGTGTCGCCACCAACCGATGTGTGACATTGAGCACTGGTCAACATCCGGTCCCATTTGTAGCCGAACAACCGGAAATCTAAGTCGTAGATGCGCAGGAGCCGTTCAACGTCTTTTGGTGGGAGTCCATTGAACAGGTACGAAACATTTTTGCCCTCGCTAATGTCGTATGCCATTTGTTGTAAATTTACATTTCGTTTCGGCATTTTCGATTCGGCACTGAGACCTAGTTTGGGGAAGATGATCTTCGCGTCGTGCGACATTGTCTCCAGTCTGGCGATGTGGTCGTACTTCACGCGACAAGGATCGCATACTTCGTAAAAACGCTTCCAGTGAGCATTATATTTCGTCGGATCCTCGTCGAGTAGAAACTTCACAAACTCGCCGAATTGTACATCATTTCCCGTATTTAGCGACTCTTTCGAAGCTTGCTTGCGATACTTTCTGATGATGTGCTTTCCGATCGTTTTGTGGTAGACTTTATTTTTAGGTCCGAATTTCTCGCGATAAGCAGATGAGAGACGATCGAACGGGTGACGGACGACCATGAACTTGTCGTAGTTGCGCAAGCGGAATTCGATTCCCTCGGATGTGTAGTCACTGAGAACGTGCAACCAGAGCGTACGCATGTACGGACGGCTGTGGACGGGAATCTTGTCCGGTGAGACATTGTGTACGTTTCCCGTCGCGTTGATGAGAATGTACTTCCAAGTGGAGCACGCCACCTTGGCGACGAAACAGCCCAACACTTTGTGGCGGTCGTCGACGAAGATGTTATCGAGAACCTCTGTTGTAATGATGCGGTAACTGGAGTCGATGTGGCTAGAGACGTTGCAGGCCCGTAGCATGTTGGCACGGCGTTCGTCGGGCGCACACACACGGAAAGACCCACCGCTCTCCTTATTGGTGGCATCCTCGACGAAATACGACCCTGAAACGTAAGCGCGGGAAGTCGCTAGGCAGTTTAGATGTATATGCGAATGCTACGTAAACAATGCTGAACGTTTGAAGCTTGAGCTGCGACGGAGAAGAATAAATGCAAAATAATGCTACGAAAAGCAGCAGCAGCAACAACTACTACTACTACACCTGCTACAACAACTTTAACTAAATCAACTACGGAAGCAGCTAGTGCCAGCAACGACATCGGCAACACAAATCGTCTATTCAAAACTTGCTAAGAAATGATACGATATATACAATATATCTGGCTCTTATCACTGATGTTCGTTGTCGTTCGCATGACCATGTTAAATTAACAATCCGTTAATCTGTCGTTGTTGCGCCCCGCCACTAACAGGGCTGCCTACGGACGCTGTCTCCTCTCGAGCGTGTCTCGACATGTCCGCGTTGAACGGTTGACTCCTAACCGCCAGTTATTTTTACTAGTGGTTTCATCGCCTTATAATTTAAAGTAAGCAATATTATCAGTAATTTACTTGTATAACTTTTACAATTAGCAATATTATCAGAATTTTCACTTTATAGTAGTATATATTCACTTAACTTTCAGGTTGCTTTGTAATGTTGTACTAATAAAGACAAGATGATTACATCGCTGACATATACGTCTTGTGACTTACTTTAACATATAGCGTACTGGTAAAAATTATTCTAGCTGTGTACTGGAGTTGTAGTGACTATGTAACAGTGTACTCGGGATACAGAGACTATTTTATATTCTAACTGTACACTGAGGGTGTAGTGACTATGTATTCTAGATGTATACTGAGGGTGCAGTGACTATATATTCTAGATGTGTACTGAGGGTGCAGTGACCGTGTATTCTAGCTGTGTACTTGGAGTGCAGTAACTATGTATTTTATCAGTGTACTGCGGGTACAGTGACTATGTATTCTAGATGTGTGCTGAACTTGTAGTGACTATGCAGCTGTGTACTGGGGATACAGTGACTATTTTGAGATAAGGCTATTGTTAGGTGTATGGTGAGAATTACAGTTAATGACGGGTTTATCTTTCAACTTGTTAATAATTATGATTAATTTTTTTAGATGACTCCTTACAATTTTGAGACGACCCCTTGATTTTTTAGACGACCCTTATTTTATGAGACGATCCCTAATTGGTTTTGAGACGCTCCTTATTGTTTTTGACACGACTAGTCACTATATATATACATATGTATATGTATGTGTATGTGTATGTGTATGTGTATGTGTATGTGTATGTGTATGTGTATGTGTATGTGTATGTGTATGTGTATGTGTATGTATATGTATATATATATGAACTTTATTAGCAGATGTACTTGATTTAGTGTATTACATATTCGTCATTTATTATTCTTGATCCCTGTCAATGAACGATGTCCGCCGCTGTCAACGCCGCCGCTGCTCCCTTACGTCGGATGAAGTTTGACCCCTCCTACGACTCCATGACCACTACTTCACCTGTATTTTCGTCGTTAGGGAGCGCTGATGATGCCTATGTAGTCCTACATCCGACAGGGGCGCTGATGTCTTGTGAGCGATAGATTTAACAAGATTTAACAAGATTTGCCATCCAAGCCAAAGGCCCAGATGGCAAGTGGACAAGGAAGCCAGTGGCTTATCGAGAGTCCAACAATGTTCATCTACTTATAACCCGCCCTCCTGAGATATGTGTCAACCTTGTTTTTAAACATATTCACGCTGCTAGCAGTTACACAATCTGTAGACAATTTTTTCCATTCATTTATTGTCCTCTGTGAGAACGAGTGCTTCCTGATGTCCAATCTACATTGATCGTTTACTAATTTTACCTCATGTCCTCTAGTTCTGCTATCCTTCTTGAGTGAGAAAAACAATATTTTCATACCCATTCAATATCTTAAAAACTTCAATCTGATCTCCGCTTAACCTCCTTGTCTCTAGAGTTGTTAAACCACATTCTTTCAGGCGTTCTTCATAACTAAGGTCTCTCAGTTCTGGAATCATTTTTGTTGCTCTCCTTTGTATGCGTTCAAGCGTATCTGTATCCTTCTTACGATATGGTCTCCATGCTTGTATACAGTATTCCAAATGAGGTCTAACTATTGCTTTATAAAGAGGTATAATTAACTTTTTTCCCTTGTATGTTATGTTTCTTCTAATCAATCCAAGAATTTGAATACCCTTTGAAGCTGCAATACCACACTGCTCTGAAACTTCCATATCAGCGCTTATTGTAACTCCTAAGTCATTTTCTTTTACAGTAGTACCCAGAACAGTATCTCCCATTTTATAGTTTACATTCAAGTTCCCATGTCCTGTATGTAGGCATTTACATTTCCCAAAATTGAACAACATCTGCCATTTCTCAGTCCATTTCACTAATCTGTCTAGATCGTTTTGTAAATGTTGTTGATCACCATCAGTATTAACCTTTCTAAACAGTTTTGTGCCATCCGCAAATTTCAATTCGTTATTTGTTATACTGTCGTCCAAGTCATTGATATAAATTAAGAATAATATAGGTCCTAATACTGATCCTTGAGGTACCCCACTCATAACCGATTTCCAATTTGAAACTTCTCCATCTACTACAACTCGTTGTCTTCTGTCAGTCAGCCATTGTTCTATCCAGTCAGTTATGCTATCCCCGATACCATGGGCTTTTAATTTAAGTAGTAATCTTTGATGTGGCACTTTGTCAAAAGTTTCTGAAAATCTAAGTAGATAATATCTACTGGCGATCCCACGTCTATCCACTTAGTGATTTCTTCAAAAAAACATAACATATTTGTTAAGCATGACCTCGCTTTAAGGAATCCATGTTGAGATGAATTTAATAATTTATGCTTAACGAGGAAGTCCACCATATGGTATTTAATTAACCTTTCTAATAATTTACAAATCACTGACGTTAAACTCACTGGTCTGTAATTCTCTGACTTATTTCTCGAACCCTTTTTAAACAATGGTATGATGTTTAAATATAGATATTACACCTCTTTCCCTTTACTCTCACACTGGACATAGCATCCCCAAAATCTATTTTTAGTAGCTTTCGAAACATGGGGCCATCCTTGCTTGTTCAACAACCCTGTTAACTAATAGTGTTGAAAACTAACTAGAACTAGGAAAACCTCAACCTACCTGCCGGTGTCGGCAGCAAAACCGACTGCATCAGCATGAAGACACTGAGTGCGATCACCAGGAGCATCATCATCCTCAGGTGAACATCACGCCAAGGACGGAAGCTGGCGTTGTTGCAACGACCCAGAACCGACGTATTCATCCTGCAACGAAGCGCGACAAATAAGTGTGACTGCTTGGCTTACTGACAAAGGTTTTCCGATTGTGAAGAAAACGCGGAGGAGGCCCATTTGGATCCTTGCGGAAGTTTTGCTCTATCGTACTCTCTTGTTTATACTTCAGTACGTAGCAAAATAAGCGGTTTGAACCCAATGACGTGTACAACAGCACAATGTGTGTGCTTGTGTGCGTGTGTGCGTTTGTCTGTGTGCATGCGTGCGTGCGTGCGTGAGTGTGTGTGTGTGTGTGTGTGTGTGTGTGTGTGTGTGAGTGAGTGAGTGAGTGTGTGTGCGTGTGCGTGTGCGTGTGCGTGTGCGTGTGCGTGTGCGTGTGCGTGTGCGTGTGCGCGTGCGCGTGTGTGTGTGCGTGTGTTGTTTATTTATTTTGACTGGTGAGTATAATTATTGAACAAGACTCAGAACATTCTGATTCGTTTACCGTTGTTCTCCTTTAGGCTCAACATGAAGGAGCTGACAAATGGGGAAAAAGACCTGAGTCTTCTGGATATGATCTGCTGCTCGACCAACGCCACGCAGCAGACATTGAACACGAAGTACAGCAAGGCCGATAAGAAGAAGTCACGCATCAGGTACATTGCTTGGGTTTGTAAGGAATAACCTGCGTGTCCTACCAAGCCACTTCATCCGCAAGGCGATATGGCAGCTGTACGAAACCGCAGACTGCCCGCTTGTGATTCGAACGGTGAAGATGAGGGCCTTCCGTCAGCTATGGAAACAACTTCTCCCCTAGCTTATTGTGGCGAAGCTGAAGAGTGACCTTTGCTGAGTGTGTCAGCAGAACAGCACCATGGTTATGAGGTAAGCACTCTTTATCCTTATGTATCTTCTATGAACTACCAGTATCGGCGTTTTATCTAACACGGCTGCTTGCAGGCACAGCTTGTTGGCGATGCGGCAGGAAATGTGTTCGTCCCGACCTTCGACTGGAGCACTTTCCTGTTTCTCGCCTTCAAAAAGACAAAGGGATAAAGGCCATGCAGCACTTCACCTTCCCTGCTGACAGGCCAGGTGTGGTTCTGACGCAGCAGGAGTGGGATGGACCCACCACAGAAATGGTCCTGCTGCAGGGGGAGCTGCCAGAGGGGATGCCGCATTCCACACTGCCTGCTGGACTGACCCGCGACAGACAGGCCTAACCTGTACCGCCACATCAGGCCGTTTGTTGATGAGGAGAAGAGGGACACTTTGTGTCCAAGGCCAGCCACTCCTCAGCCCCCCTCCCAATCCTCTCAGTCCCCATCCTCCTCCGACTTAGACACAGATTCTTCAGATGTGCCTTTGTCCAAGCGGGCAAGGGGCAATGGTCGAAGGGCACGAGGCAAGCCATGCCGAGCCCGCAGAGGCAGGGACAGAGGACGTGCCATATAAATAGACTTTGGAGAACTCGGTTGGACCTGGCAGTGTGTCCTGTTATGATTTGTAATGTTAAATTGTTTATATTTTTAAGATAATACAACACTAAAATATTTTGAAAGTGATCATTCTGTTTACAATGACCCGTGCTCGCGATGACCTCCGGGCATATGTAATCGTATAGTCAAATTGGTGGTACTCAGTCAGTATTTGTTACTTCTTAATTATACTTCTACATCTTCTGTGTATATACTATCTCTAAGTCTGCAAAATTACATGAAGACTGGAGCACTATAAATGTGTGGTTGCTATGGTTATGTTGTTTATCATTTATTATAAATGTTCATAGCGGTGTACAAAGGATATTGTTCTCTTTATAAATGTAATATTTCATGGACTCCATAGGAAAATACATAACAATTGTTTTCATGGACATTTCATATTTTTTATTTGAAGTAGGCATTTATAAATCAAAATTAATGTTTTAAAACAGTTTGAAAATATTGTTAGTGTGTATTTGACCATCTTGCAGTAACGTACCGTATTTGCATTCAAATACACTTTAAGCAAAAGTATTTAAGCATCTTCAAATTAACAACAATGACAATATAATTAATTTACCATAACGAATATGTCAAATCCTTTTCATAAACCAACGGCACCGAAACGACCAAAATTCGTCGGTTCCGAGTCGCGTCGGCGGCGATACCACTTCAGTAGCAATGCTACTTCAGTAGCAATGCCACTTCAGTACCGATACTACTTTGGCGAATTTTTTTCATAAAACGGCACTGACGCGACCAAACATCGCCGCCGACGCAACCAAATTGTCCCAATACCGCTACCAAAAAAGTTTAGTCGCGTCGGCTTGCTATGAAGCGCCATCCATGTCAGTGAAGCGCGCATGTGATTGGTCAGTCACCGCTCCGCATCGCGCGGTTCGTGTCAGTGAAGCGCGCATGGGATTGGTCAACGGTCGCGACGGGCTTCCCTCACGGTCCCGAAATAGCTGTCCTGCGTTGCAGTGACGCCAGTGACTGTGGTCACCCCTATTTTTCTCGAGTTGTGCCTATGAGGGGGGTCACTCAATACATCGCCAGCTAGTACGTACATCATATCCTCCCGACAAAATCCACGTTTTATTTTCTGTATCCAACACACGTTAACGCATGCAAGTTACAATGCTATTAAGCTTACTGCTTTCATATTTCGTACTTTAAATAAGATAAATGTATCTTTTATATAAGTGACGTCAGTAGCCTCTTAACTTGGCTAGCTGCGCAGATATAAATAGAACGTTGCCGGTGATCTCAGCCTATTTGAAGGCATGACGTTGGCCAGAAATAAGTGTCCGACAGTGAACTCGGCCTGTGCGGCAGTGATCTCGGCCTGTAATTTTCTGTAAAAACCGACGTTAGATAAAGCTTCTTCTTGTTCTAGTCAGTGATCTCGGCCTGTTTGAGGGAGTGATGTAGGCCAGAAATAAGTGTTTGTAAAATAAAACGTTGTATTATGTATTGTGATAACTGTTATATACTCCAGTAATCGACTCAATAATGTACAATATTGCATCCCAGCAATCACACTACGTATATGCAACGTTGTATGAAGGTAATGGTTTGGTAACATCAGGAATTACGCTTTATTAACGTTGTGTCAACGTATTCTATCTACGTTGTGACAATACGTAACAACAACGTAACAGTATTACGTTCTACTTACGTCGTGTCCACGTACTGCAACTACGTTGTGCCAGTACGTAGCAAAGACGTAACGATATTACGTCGTGTCCACGTACTCCAACTACGTTGTGCCAGTACGTAGCAACGACGTAGCGACATTACTTATAAATATATATTATCTTCCTACAATTTTTCTGACATTATTATGCCGTTTCCAGACATGTTTGGCACCTCGTCACTACCTTTATAACACGTTTATACCACGTAAAATAAAAGGATTTCCTGACATTATCAAACTACCAATATTCTCGTATATGCAACGTCTTTTACTGGGATAATCCATTATAATTTTAGAGTCCGTCGTAAGGATATATGTTACGTAGAAATAACGATCGTTGCATGGGGCGGCTCGATTCAATACTGTCAGATATTTACAATTTTATGCATAGTTATAACAATATTTCTACAAAATTTGTCCATCAAATGAACTTTATTATGAAGAAGCGTTTTAAAATTTAAACGCGCCACCCATGGTAGTTTCATGTCACACGATTGACACTGGTATAATCGGCAACAGCGTGTTAATCGCTACGACATTCTGTGGACAAATTTGTGTCATATAACTGGTTCAGAACACGTAAATTCACGTATTTCAACTGGTTTAAATCACCTGTTTCCGTACGTGAAGTCACGAGATTCTGTTGACAAATTTGTGTCCCGTAACTGGTTCATTTGACTGGGTGAATCCCTGCCTTGTGGGTTAACCATCTCGTGAGCGCAATGACAAATCTTAAAGTTAAATACCTAAACCGTAAGACGCAGTGTATGTCATGCTAGTGGATGTAACTGTGTCTGTAAGACGCAGTGTATGCCATGCTAGTGGATGTAACTGTCTCTGTAAGACGCAGTGTATGCCATGCTAGTGGATGTAACTGTAGTGTATGCCATGCTAGTGGATGTAACTGTCTCTGTAAGACGCAGTGTATGCCATGCTAGTGGATGTAACTGTCTCTGTAAGACGCAGTGTATGGCATGCTAGTGGATGTAACTGTCTCTGTAAGACGCAGTGTATGTCATGCTAGTGGGTGTAACTGTCTCTGTAAGACGCAGTGTATGTCATGCTAGTGGATGTAACTGTAGTGTATGTTATGCTAGTGGATGTAACTGTCTCTGTAAGACGCAGTGTATGTCATGCTAGTGGATGTAACTGTCTCTGTAAGACGCAGTGTATGCCATGCTAGTGGATGTAACTGTAGTGTATGCCATGCTAGTGGATGTAACTGTAGTGTATGCCATGTTAAAGGATGTAACTGTCTCTGCCATACACGATGGCGGCCAGTGGTCGATTATTTGCTGCCCAGCACCCAGCTGGCTTACCGCTCAAGTCTACAGGAAAATCATCAATCATGTGTCTATGTAGAGTAGTAGAGATATTAGGTTACATTTTAAACAAGCCAGAATCAGCTATTTCCCACTCTCCTTGAAGTGGTATAATCATTAATAACCCTATGTGGCGACTTGGACAGGGTGTTGGATTATTCCGCAGGGACCAGTGCATTAAGGACAATTGGCTATACAGTGACGGAATGTTTAGGTCAAACAGTCAGTATTCACGTGAAATAGTCAACATGGTTGAGCCTATTATATGTTGTAATTATGTTTATACGCATGAATACTATTATTAAATATTTACGAACATGTTTGTACTTGCACAGGTTACGGCAAGTCCTGGCTCACTCCTGATTGTGGCCAGTCGTCTTCTTTTCTTTCTTCTAGTCTTTCTTTTTGACGTATTAAATGTAGCCGACCCTAGAAGTTTTCACGACAAGGCAAGGAAAATATATCATTTATTTGCGACCCTGTATAAATCCAAGCATAAGGAGAAACAGAAATATTTGCCGTCCGACCCAATCTATATACCTGTCAAAATACTGGAAATATGTTTTTATTATATCGGTCTGAAGACATTGTGGGTGAAATAGTTTTTTTGCGCTCGAGTAATATAAGCCATATACGGCACTCGAATCTTATCGGCTGTGGGTCATTCGACGATAGCAGGACAAATTAGTGTCCCGGCACTTTCGTGTGGAATTTTTCGGTAAAGAAAACTGTTAAAATGATACTTCTTATGTGCTCTTCCTCCTTGTTCCCTGCTGTACAGGGGTGAGAGTCAGGTAAAGTATTGTCGAGCCACTCTTTCTGTTCTTTCTTTCCATAGTTTTCTATCGGCCGCCCCATCTCTACATCTTTCATCCTCCCCCGATCTATTCATGTCCCTCCTCACGCAGTCCTCCCATCTCAGCTGTGGCCTTCCCCTTTTCCTGCGTCCTTGATATTTTTCCACCCCTGCTCTCTTTGCTAGTTTGCCTGCATCTATTCTTACCAAGTGGCCAGCCCATCTCATCCTGCTTCTCACCAATCTTCCTGTTAGGCTGCATATTTTTTGCATCCCAACATCTTTCCTCAGGTCGTTCATCCTTCTTCTGTCCACCCTCTTTGTTCTCGTTATTCGACGAACCCAGTTATTCTCACACACTTGCAGCTTCTGTTGTTGTTGTTCTGTAAACGCCACTGTCTCCAGACCATACAGGCATACTGGTGCAACACACGTTCTCTGGACTTTCAATTTCAACTTTTTGAAATTTTTCTGTCCAACATGACTCCCTCTAACTTTCTCCAAGCATTCGCTCCCGCTTGTGTCCGACGTCGTACTTCTGCCGCTGAATGTCCATCCTCCGTAACCATTCCTCCAAGGTACACAATTAAGCCATCCACTTGCTTGATTTCCTTGCCATCCAACCTGATGTTCAACTCCTCTCTCTGGTGTCCAACCCACATCACTTCTGTCTTCTCTAGGCTCATTCTCAGTGCGTGCTTTTCGAACACCCCCTTACATTCCTCCAACACTTCCTGTAGGTCTTGTTTGCTTTCTGCTATTATGGCCAGATCATCTGCATACATCATCTTCCTGAGAATATCCTTCGTGCTGATCTTCCTGCTGATTATTTCCATCACCATGATAAACAGTAAAGGGCTAAGGGCACTTCCTTGCCTCAAACCGATGTTATATGTGCGCTTTATAAAGGAACCCTTCGTCATGTCCGACACCATCCTTAGATGGGACTTTTTTATTTTCGCTATTTCTCGAAATACTTCCCAGTGTTCTTATTCCAAAATCGGCTGACCCCATTGCCTACAGTCCTCTATTTACATATTATCTTATTAGGGACAATCTTGCTCATGAATTGAACGGTGTATAATCTACGTCACGGTCATCTATACGTCACCGTTTTTATAATTAAAATATTTGACGAAGCGCCTCTATAGTGAAAGATTCGGGAACCTGGTTATACATTTTTACAACCCTCTTCTAAATTAAATTCGCATACAATTAAAGCTTATTCACTGGAAAAGTTATAATTACGATGTTCGTCATAATAATATAAAACTTGTCAAAATGCGTCCGTTTATTTGTCGTCACGTACATCTACAACCGTACAAGTTTCCCTTGTTCCACACGTGCAGCAACACGTGAATTTATGTGAATACACGTAAAGCTACCATTACTGTACCAGTTTCACTTAAATAAATTGCTCCACACGTGAATAAACACGTGAATACACGTGAATAGACGTACATCTAAAACCGTGCCCGTTTCCCTTGTTCCACACGTGCTCTCAGCTTAATTAAAGTTAATTATCAAATAAGAGTAGAATCCAAAAACTTGTTTTTTTAATCAAAACGAGGGGCGTACGTGCGCGTCCCTCTGGGTCAGCGCCTGATGTTATAGATGAATACACACATGAGTAGTTCAAGAGTGTATACGTCCTTGAGAATATCCCGTTTTCGTCTTTGTCAGTAAATTTAGCGGTTTCTTGTAGTGGTCGACATAAGGACGATCGTAAGTTAGCCTACCACGTCTTGTGAACGAGAAGAACCGATCATTTCAAATGGACTTTAACTTTTGGAATGGAATTAACTTCCACTCGTCACAGAAACATTAAGAATCCTATATTGAAACTACTACATTGGGTGTATCATGTAGGAAATTTTTATTGCGTAGATTAAAAAAGAATTGGAAACAGGCCTGGTTGTTTTATTGACAGTGGCTGGCATGGCGGTTGCTGCGTTGACATTGGCTGGCATAGCGGTTGCTGCGTTGACAGTGGCTGGCATGGCGGTTGCTGCGTTGACGGTGGCTGGCATAGCGGTTGCTGCGTTGACAGTGGCTAGCATGGCGGTTGCTGCCTTGACAGTGGCTGGCATGGCGGTTGCTGCGTTGACAGTGGCTAGTATGGCGGTTGCTGCGTTGACAGTGGCTGGCATGGCGGTTGCTGCGTTGACAGTGGCTGGCATGGCGGTTGCTGCGTTGACAGTGGCTGGCATGGCGGTTGCTGCGTTGACAGTGAGGTGAGATGGCCTCGGCACCAATGAAATATGAAGTGTAATATTTTGCCTGTTGTTGTGTGTTATGTCAAATCTTCTCTGTGAGAAATGTTGTAACCTGTGAAAGCAGTTTTGTATTAAAATGGATTTCTAACAGTGATTATTGTCATTAATATACTGATATATATATATATATATATATATATATATATATATATATATATATATATATATATATATATATATATATATATATATATATATATATATATATATATATATATATATATATATATATAGTAGTACCTTAGAGGTTATGGGACCTCAACGAGCAGAGCACACGTATTGCGGCGGCTCTGCATGAGTGATTTCGGTTCTGAGCGCCCCCTAGCGGCGTGTTCAGTGATGAGTGACGTGGGGGGGGAGGAGGGAGGGCCCCGCCCGGCCCCGCCCGGCCCCGCCCGGCCCCGCCCGGCCCCGCCCCGCTCCGCGGGGCGCGTGAATAGAGTAATATTAATAATTGAGAATAAAGAATATAGTTAATGAATAGAGGGTAATTAATAAGATCAAAGGACCTAACGAGGAGACGAGAAAGGAACGAGACACGGTATCGTACGAGTGCACACGTATATTTTATTGAACAAGCAGCAGCAGCATGATGGCGATACAATATGGGTAGCGTGTAATATATAAGTACGACTACCGGAGGCTCGTCGGTCGATTACGACGAGCGATAATACAGTCTACCTTGTCGCATCTGTTTAAGCCAATCAAACACGCGGCAATCGTTAGCAACTAGATCGGTGCCGAACACGTTGATAAAAGTTTTCATCGGAAAGCCGTTACAACGAAGCAACAGAAAAGCTACGCAATATTGTCCGCAAACGTTAGACAGAGGGCTCTGAAGTCTCTTGCTATTATGAGTCCACTCGGAACAATGTTCGTTCATGAAGGTGCGGAAGGCAGCGTGACGTGGCGGCAGGCCGTACGAGCAGAAATACTCGCCGCGTCCGTTGGCAGCCAGGTACAGCGCGATCCAGTGTTCGCCCGGTTCGTCGCCGTCGTCGGTGTTGCACACGAAGGCGGCAGGTAGAACGCCGTAAGAATATAGAGAGTAAAAATAATACATTGACCACCCCCCCCCCCCCCCACCTCAACACTGGACCCTGACCTTGACGGGAGTGATCAGTCCGAGTGGCGAGCTAATACTAACTGGACGCCCTAACAACAGGAGTTAACTGTAAGCCGAAGCGTTTATCCAGCTGTGAGCCATAGTGCGAGATGAAAGGATGCTAATCGGAACAATGTAGCAATGGAACCGAGCTAATCAGTGTAAAAAACGACAACAATGTTGCAAAGTAGACTATTGATGTGGGACTGGTCGTTCAGATAGATCATGCCTGCCGAACTGGTACCCCTGTTCAGCGACCCAACGAGGAGACGAGAAATGAACAAAATATGATATCGTACTATATTTTTTTTACATGTAAATATTTAAAAATTAATGCGCTTTTACACTTTATCCATAACTCCTACAGTTTATCCATAATTCCTACAATTTACCCATAATTCTCCTATTGAATAAGAGTACAAGGACATTTTATTAACTATTTGAAAATAATGACACAATAACGTCCACAAACGTTAGACAAAGGACTCTAAAGTTTCTTGCCATATCCATACTTTCGTTATATGTCAATATTTTTAAATAGGGCGCTCTTATACTTTACCCATAACTCCTACAGTTTACCCATAATTCGTACAATTTACCCATAATTCTCCTATTGAATAAGTGTACAAGGACATTGTATTAACTATTTGAAAATAATGACACAATATCGTCCACAAACGTTAGACAGAGGATTCTAAAGTCTCTTGCCATACGCATATTTGCGTTATATGTCAATATGTTAAAATAGTGCGCTCCTACAATTTACCCATAATTCTCCTATTGAATAAGAGTACAAGGACATTTTATTAAATATTTGAAAATAATGACACAATATCGTCCATAAACGTTAGACAGAGGACTCTAAAGCCTCTTGCCATACGCATATGTTCGTTATATGTCAATAGTTTAAAATAGTGGGCTCTTACACTTTACCCATAACTCCTACAGTTTACCCATAATTCCTACAATTTACCCATAATTCCTACAATTTACCCAGCACACATATGTAGTGAAGTGTGTATGTTCGTTCACCTTGCTATAAAAATAACGGGACTTTAGTTTCATATGGATCGTGTTACCCACAGACTCCTTATATTCTGATGGACCAGGCGAGGCAAACCATTACCAAGATTAAACCTGTCTGGACTTCCGCACTGTGTGCAGTGACACTGCGCTTTAATAAAAGATGAATAATAAAGATGCATTTATATATATATATATATATATATATATATATATATATATATATATATATATATATATATATATATATATATATATATATATATATATATATATATATATATATATATATATATATATATATATATATATATCCTGGCTCCTGATACAGCGCATCCATCATACAGGCTCCGTCCCCTACCTCCAGCCACATACCTCCAACAGTTTACCTACAATTACCCATACCTCTTACAGTTTACCCATAATTCTCCTATAGTACAAGGACATTTTATTAACTATTTGAAAATAATGACACAATAACGTCCACAAACGTTAGACAGAGGACTCTAAAGTTTCTTGCCATATCCATACTTTCGTTATATGTCAATATTTTTAAATAGGGCGCTCTTGACATTACAACACCAAGCGTGCGTGGGGGTGGTCAGATACAGTTTACTCATAACTCCTACATATATATATATATTTATATCTACATATATATATATATATATATACTAATATATATATATATATATATATATATATATATATATATATATATATATATATATATATATATATATATATATATATATATATATATATATATATATATATATATATATATATATATATATATATATATATATATATATATATATATATATATATACGTTGCTCCTACTTCCAGCCACATACTGGCTCCCGATAGATTGCGCCCGTCATACAGTCCTCTGTCTTTCCTACCTCCAGCCACATCCTGGCTCCTGACACATTGCGTCCATCATACAGTCCCCTGTCTCTCCTACCTCCTGACACATCCTGGCTCCTGATACATTGCGTCCATCATACAGTCCTCTGTTGCCCCTACCTCCAGCCACATCCCTGCTCCTTACACATTGCCTCCACCATGAAGTCCTCTGTCTCCCCTAACTCCAGCCACATCCTGGCTCTTTACACATTGCGTCCATCATACAGTCCCCTTTCTCTCCTACCTCCAACCACATCCCTGCTCCTTATACATTGCGTCCACCATACTGTCCTCAGTTGCTTCTACCTCCAACCACATACTGGCTCTTTACACATTGCGTCCATCATACAGTCCTCTGTCTTTCCTACCTCCAGCCACACCTTTGCTCCTTATACATTGCGTCCACCTACTATCCTCAGTTGCTCCTACCTGCAGCCACATGCTAACTCCTGATACATTGCGTCCATCATACAGTCCTCTGTCTTCCCTACCTCCAGCCAAATCCTGACTCTTTACACATTGCGTCCATCATACAGTCCCCTTTCTTTCCTACCTCCAGCCACACCCTTACTCCTTACACATTGCCTCCACCATACTATCCTCTGTTGTTCCTACCTACAGCCAAAACCATGGCTCCTGACACATTGCGTCCATCATACAGTCCTCTGTCTTTCCAACCTCCAGCCAAACCCTTGCTCCTTATACATTGCGTCCACCATACTATCCTCTGTATCTCCTACCTCCAGCCACATCTTGACTCCTGATACATTGTGTCCGTCATACAGTCCTCTGTCTCCCCTACATCTAGCCACATCCTGGCTTTTTACACATTGAATTCATCATACAGTCCTCTTGCTTTCCTACCTCCAGCCACACCCTTGCTCCTTATACATTGCGTCCACCATACTATCCTCTGTATCTCCTACCTCTAGCCACATCCGGGTTCTTTACACATTGCGTCCATTATGCAGTCCTCTGTATCCCCTACCTCCAGCGACATCCTGGCTCCTGATACATTGCGTCCACAATACTGTCCTCTCTCTCCCCTACCTCCAGCCACATCCTGGCTCTTTACACATTGCGTCCATCATAGAGTTCCCTTTCTCTCATACCTCCAACCACATCCTGGCTCCTGATATATTGCGTCCATCATACAGTCCTCTGTCTTTCCTACCTCCAGCCACACCCTTGCTCCTTATACATTGCGTCCACCTACTGTCCTCAGTTGCTCCTACCTGCAGCCACATGCTAACTCCTGATACATTGCGTCCATCATACAGTCCTCTGTCTTCCCTACATCCAGCCAAATCCTGACTCTTTACACATTGCGTCCATCATACAGTCCTCCGTCTTTCCTACCTCCAGCCACACCCTTACTCCTTACACATTGCCTCCACCATACTATCCTCTGTTATTCCTACGTACAGCCACATCCCGGCAGTTGAAACATCGCGGTCCCGACGGCTTGGAGAACTACCAAGACATCGCTGAACAGGGGTACCAGTTCGGCAGGCATGATCTATCTGAACGACTACGAAGGCAATAATGACGGTTGTGATGACGACACGAAGATCCCAGCTCATTTATATAGCATGGTAGAAATAAACCAGACAGCTGACGTAACCCTCGGAACAATACCACCGTAATCTGAAAAACAGATAAGCGGCCGGCAGCTGTCAACTAACCGACACCAGGCATCCATCACGCAAGGAAAAAGCGGGGTTATGAGTACCGAGACAGCTCTAGAACGGCGTGTATTTAATGCAGTAAATGTACAAATCAATAATTATCTGAACTAATCTATGTAATGAGCGTCTCCTCTCGTCTGTCGCTAGTACGGACGCTTCTTCACACCCTTCATCCTCCTACATAACAGAAATAGAACTACTGTATACGTTGCTCCTACTTCCAGCCACATACTGGCTCCCGATATATTGCGACCATCATACAGTCCTCCTTCTTTCCTACCTCCAGCCACACCCTTACTCCTTACATATTGCCTCCACCATACTATCCTCTGTTATTCCTACGCACAGCCACATCCTGGCTCCTGATACATTGCGTCCACCATACTGTCCCCCTGTCTCTCCTGCCTACAAACACATCCCGACTCCTGATACATTGCGTCCACCATACTGTCCTCTGTTTCTCCTACCTCCAGCCACATCCTGACTCCTGATACATTGCGTCCATCACACAATCCTCTGTCTTTCCTACCTCCAGCCACATCTTGGCTCTGTACACATTGCGTCCATCATACAGTCCTCTGTCTTTCCTACCTCCAGCCAAACCCTTGCTCCTTATACATTGCATCCACCAAACTCTCCTCAGTTGCTCCTACCTCCAGCCACATCCTAACTCCTGATACAGTGTATCCATCATACATGCTCCGTCTCCCCTACCTCCAGCCACATCCTGGCTCCTGATACATTGCGTCCACCATACTGTCCTCTGTTGCCCCTACCTCCAGCCACATCCCTGCTCCTTACACATTGCCTCCACCATACTATCCTCTGTTGTTCCTACCTACAGCCACATCCTGGCTCTTGACACATTGCGTCCATCATACAGTCCTCTGTCTTTCCTACCTCCAGCCACACCCTTGCTCCTTATACATTGCGTCCACCATACTATCCTCTGTATCTCCTACCTCCAGCCACATCCTGACTCCTGATACATTGCGTCCGTCATACAGTCCTCTGTCTCCCCTACATCTAGCCACATCCTGACTTTTTACACATTGCGTTCATCATACAGGTCTCTTTCTTTCCTACCTCCAGCCACACCCTTGCTCCTTATACACTGCGTCCACCCTACTCTCCTCTGTATCTCCTACCTCCAGCCACATCCTGACTCCTGACACATTGCGTCCACCATACTATCCTCTGTATCTCCTACCTCCAGCCACATCCGGGCTCTGTACACATTGCGTCCATCATACAGTCCTCTGTCTTTCCTACCTCCAGCCACACACTTGCTCCTTATACATTGCGTCCACCTACTGTCCTCAGTTGCTCCTACCTCCAGCCACGTGCTAACTCCTGATACATTGCGTCCATCATACAGTCCTCTGTCCCCCCTACCCCAAGCCAAATCCTGACTCTTTACACATTGCATCCATCATACAGTCCTCCGTCTTTCCTACCTCCAGCCACACCCTTACTCCTTACACATTGCCTCCACCATACTATCCTCTGTTATTCCTACGTACAGCCATATCCTGGCTCCTAACACATTGCGGCCATCATACAGTCCCCTGTCTCTCCTACCTCCAACCACATCCTGGCTCCTCATACATTGCGTCCACCATACTGTCCTCTGTTTCTCCTACCTCCAGCCACATCCTGACTCCTGATACATTGCGTCCATCATACAGTCCTCTGTCTCCCCTACCTCCAGTTACATCTTGGCTCTGTACACATTGCGTCCATCATACAGTCCTCTGTCTTTCCTACCTCCAACCAAACCCTTGCTCCTTATACATTGCATCCACCATACTCTCCTCAGCTGCTCCTACCTCCTCCAGCCACATCCTGACTCCTGATACAGTGCATCCATCATACAGGCTCCGTCTCCCCTACCTCCAGCCACATCCTGGCTCCTGATACATTGCGTCCACCATACTGTCCTCTGTTGCCCCTACCTCTAGCCACATCCCTGCTCCTTAAACATTGCCTCCACCATGAAGTCCTCTGTCTCTCCTACCTCCAACCACATCCTGGCTCCTTATACATTGCGTCCATCATACAGTCCTCTGTTTCTCCTACCTCCAACCGCGTCCTTGTAGGACTTATGGGTAAATTATAGGAGGTATGGGTAAATTGTAGGAATTATGGGTAAACTGTAGGAGTTATGGGTAAACTATAGGAGGTATGGTAAATTGTAGTTATAGGTAAACTGTATGAATTATGGGTAAACTGTAGGAGGTATGGGTAATTGTAGGTCTTATAGGTAAACTGTTGGAGGTATGGCTAAATTGTAGTTATAGGTCAATTGTATGAATTATGGGTAAACTGTAGGAGGTGTGGGTAAATTGTAGGACTTGTGGGTAAACAATAGGAGGTATGGGTAAATTGTAGGAATTATGGATAAACTGTAGGAGTTAAGGGTAAACTGCAGGAATTATGGGTAAACTGTAGGAGTTAAGGGTAAACTGTAGGAATTATGGGTAAACTGTAGGAAATATGAGTAAACTGTAGGAAAGATGGGCACATTTTAGGAATTAAAGGTAAACTGTAGGAATTATGGGTAAATTGTAGGAATTATAGGTAAACTGTAGGAGTTATGGGTAAACTGTATGAATTATGGGTAAACTGTAGGACTTATAGGTAAACTGTAGGAGGTATGGGTAAATTGTAGGAATTATAGGTAAGCTTTAGGAGCTATGGATAAACTATAGGAATTATGGGTAAACTGTAGGAGTTATGGATAAACTGTAGGAATTATGGGTAAACTGTAGGAGTTATGGATAAACTGTAGGAGTTATCGGTAACCTGTAGGAATTAAGGGTAAACTGTAGGAATTATGGGTACACTGTAGGAATTATGGGTAAACTGTTGGAGTTATGAGTAACTGTAGGAAGTATGGGTAAATTGTAGAAGTTATGAGTAAACTGTAGGAATTATGGGTAAACTGTAGAAGTTATGGGTAACCTGTAGGAAGTATGGGTAAACTGTAGGAATTTTGGATAAACTGTAGGAATTATGGGTCACCTGTAGGAATTATGGGTAAACTGTAGGAGGTATGGGTAAATTGTAGGAATTATGGGTAAACAGTAGGAGTTATGAGTAAACTGTAGGAATTATGGGTAAACTGTAGGAGTTATGAGTAAACTGTATCTGACCACCCCCACGCACGCTTGGTGTTGTAATGTCGCTAGTGACACCCCACTACATATAGACACGCTCCATAGAGTAGTAGTGAGTCGAGTGTACCCATTACCTTCTGGTTTCCACACCTCACCACCCCACACCATAGAATAATGAGACGCTAGAGGGTGCTGATACAGTCGCTAGGGGCGCAGGGGCGCGCGATTCACCTTTTTCCACGTAATACACCTTTTTCCTGTAATCGCCCAAATTGCGCGCCCCTGCGCCCCTAGCGACTGTATCAGCACCCTCTAGCGTCTCATTATTCTATGGTGTGGGGTGGTGAGGTGTGGAAACCAGAAGGTAATGGGTACACTCGACTCACTACTACTCTATGGAGCGTGTCTATATGTAGTGGGGTGTCACTAGCAAGAATACGACACCAAGCGTGCGTGGGGGTGGTCAGATGGTTATAATCGTCTCATTACCCTATGGTGGGGGTGGTGAGGTGTGGTAACCAGAAGGTAATGGGTACATTCGACTCACTACTACTCTATGGAGCGTGTCTATATGTAGTGGGGTGTCACTAGCGACATTACAACACCAAGCGTGCGTGGGGGTGGTCAGATACAGTTTACTCATAACTCCTACAGTTTACCCATAATTCCTACAGTTTACTCATAACTCCTACTGTTTACCCATAATTCCTACAATTTACCCATACCTCCTACAGTTTACCCATAATTCCTACAGGTGACCCATAATTCCTACAGTTTATCCAAAATTCCTACAGTTTACTCATACTTCCTACAGGTTACCCATAACTTCTACAGTTTACCCATAATTCCTACAGTTTACTCATAACTTCTACAATTTACCCATACTTCCTACAGTTACTCATAACTCCAACAGTTTACCCATAATTCCTACAGTGTACCCATAATTCCTACAGTTTACCCTTAATTCCTACAGGTTACCGATAACTCCTACAGTTTATCCATAACTCCTACAGTTTACCCATAATTCCTACAGTTTATCCATAACTCCTACAGTTTACCCATAATTCCTATAGTTTATCCATAGCTCCTAAAGCTTACCTATAATTCCTACAATTTACCCATACCTCCTACAGTTTACCTATAAGTCCTACAGTTTACCCATAATTCATACAGTTTACCCATAACTCCTACAGTTTACCTATAATTCCTACAATTTACCCATAATTCCTACAGTTTACCTTTAATTCCTACAATGTGCCCATCTTTCCTACAGTTTACTCATATTTCCTACAGTTTACCCATAATTCCTACAGTTTACCCTTAACTCCTACAGTTTACCCATAATTCCTGCAGTTTACCCTTAACTCCTACAGTTTATCCATAATTCCTACAATTTACCCATACCTCCTATTGTTTACCCACAAGTCCTACAATTTACCCACACCTCCTACAGTTTACCCATAATTCATACAATTGACCTATAACTACAATTTAGCCATACCTCCAACAGTTTACCTATAAGACCTACAATTACCCATACCTCCTACAGTTTACCCATAATTCATACAGTTTACCTATAACTACAATTTACCATACCTCCTATAGTTTACCCATAACTCCTACAGTTTACCCATAATTCCTACAATTTACCCATACCTCCTATAATTTACCCATAAGTCCTACAAGGACGCGGTTGGAGGTAGGAGAAACAGAGGACTGTATGATGGACGCAATGTATAAGGAGCCAGGATGTGGTTGGAGGTAGGAGAGACAGAGGACTTCATGGTGGAGGCAATGTTTAAGGAGCAGGGATGTGGCTAGAGGTAGGGGCAACAGAGGACAGTATGGTGGACGCAATGTATCATGAGCCAGGATGTGGCTGGAGGTAGGGGAGACGGAGCCTGTATGATGGATGCACTGTATCAGGAGTCAGGATGTGGCTGGAGGAGGTAGGAGCAGCTGAGGAGAGTATGGTGGATGCAATGTATAAGGAGCAAGGGTTTGGTTGGAGGTAGGAAAGACAGAGGACTGTATGATGGACGCAATGTGTACAGAGCCAAGATGTAACTGGATGTAGGGGAGACAGAGGACTGTATGATGGACGCAATGTATCAGGAGTCAGGATGTGGCTGGAGGTAGGAGAAACAGAGGACAGTATGGTGGACGCAATGTATCAGGAGCCAGGATGTGGTTGGAGGTAGGAGAGACAAAGGACTTCATGGTGGAGGCAATGTTTAAGGAGCAGGGATGTGGCTAGAGGTAGGGGCAACAGAGGACAGTATGGTGGACGCAATGTATCAGGAGTCAGGATGTGGCTGGAGGTAGGAGCAGCTGAGGAGAGTATGGTGGATGCAATGTATAAGGAGCAAGGGTTTGGTTGGAGGTAGGAAAGACAGAGGACTGTATGATGGACGCAATGTGTACAGAGCCAAGATGTAACTGGAGGTAGGGGAGACAGAGGACTGTATGATGGACGCAATGTATCAGGAGTCAGGATGTGGCTGGAGGTAGGAGAAACAGAGGACAGTATGGTGGACGCAATGTATGAGGAGCCAGGATGTGGTTGGAGGTAGGAGAGACAGGGGACTGTATGATGGCCGCAATGTGTTAGGAGCCAGGATATGGCTGTACGTAGGAATAACAGAGGATAGTATGGTGGAGGCAATGTGTAAGGAGTAAGGATGTGGCTGGAGGTAGGAAAGACGGAGGACTGTATGATGGATGCAATGTGTAAAGAGTCAGGATTTGGCTTGGGGTAGGGGGGGACAGAGGACTGTATGATGGACGCAATGTATCAGGAGTTAGCATGTGGCTGGAGGTAGGAGCAACTGAGGACAGTAGGTGGACGTAATGTATAAGGAGCAAGTGTGTGGCTGGAGGTAGGAAAGACAGAGGACTGTATGATGGACGCAATGTGTACAGAGCCCGGATGTGGCTGGAGGTAGGAGATACAGAGGATAGTATGGTGGACGCAATGTGTCAGGAGTCAGGATGTGGCTGGAGGTAGGAGATACAGAGGATAGTAGGGTGGACGCAGTGTATAAGGAGCAAGGGTGTGGCTGGAGGTAGGAAAGAAAGAGACCTGTATGATGAACGCAATGTGTAAAAAGTCAGGATGTGGCTAGATGTAGGGGAGACAGAGGACTGTATGACGGACGCAATGTATCAGGAGTCAGGATGTGGCTGGAGGTAGGAGATACAGAGGATAGTATGGTGGACGCAATGTATAAGGAGCAAGGGTGTGGCTGGAGGTAGGAAAGACAGAGGACTGTATGATGGACGCAATGTGTCAAGAGCCAGGATGTGGCTGTAGGTAGGAACAACAGAGGATAGTATGGTGGAGGCAATGTGTAAGGAGCAGGGATGTGGCTGGAGGTAGGGGCAACAGAGGACAGTATGGTGGACGCAATGTATCAGGAGCCAGGATGTGGCTGGAGGTAGGGGAGACGGAGCATGTATGATGGATACACTGTATCAGGAGTTAGGATGTGGCTGGAGGTAGGAGCAACTGAGGAGAGTTTGGTGGATGCAATGTATAAGGAGCAAGGGTTTGGCTGGAGGTAGGAAAGACAGAGGACTGTATGATGGACGCAATGTGTACAGAGCCAAGATGTGGCTGGATGTAGGGGAGACAGAGGACTGTATGATGGACGCAATGTATCAGGAGTCAGGATGTGGCTGGAGGTAGGAGAAACAGAGGACAGTATGGTGGACGCAATGTATCAGGAGCCAGGATGTGGTTGGAGGTAGGAGAGACAGGGGACTGTATGATGGCCGCAATGTGTCAGGAGCCAGGATGTGGCTGTGCGTAGGAATAACAGAGGATAGTATGGTGGAGGCAATATGTAAGGAGTAAGGGTGTGGCTGGAGGTAGGAAAGAAGGAGGACTGTATGATGGTCGCAATATATCGGGAGCCAGTATGTGGCTGGAAGTAGGAGCAACGTATACAGTAGTTCTATTTCTGTTATGTAGGAGGATGAAGGGTGTGAAGAAGCGTCCGTACTAGCGACAGACGAGAGGAGACGCTCATTACATAGATTAGTTCAGATAATTATTGATTTGTACATTTACTGCATTAAATACACGCCGTTCTAGAGCTGTCTCGGTACTCATAACCCCCGCTTTTTCCTTGCGTGATGGATGCCTGGTGTCGGTTAGTTGACAGCTGCCGGCCGCTTATCTGTTTTTCAGATTACGGTGGTATTGTTCCGAGGGTTACGTCAGCTGTCTGGTTTATTTCTACCATGCTATATAAATGAGCTGGGATCTTCGTGTCGTCATCACAACCGTCATTATTGCCTTCGTAGTCGTTCAGATAGATCAGGCCTGCCGAACTGGTACCCCTGTTCAGCGATGTCTTGGTAGTTCTCCAAGCCGTCGGGACCGCGATGTTTCAACTGCCGGGATGTGGCTGTACGTAGGAATAACAGAGGATAGTATGGTGGAGGCAATGTGTAAGGAGTAAGGGTGTGGCTGGAGGTAGGAAAGACGGAGGACTGTATGATGGACGCAATGTGTAAAGAGTCAGGATTTGGCTGGATGTAGGGAAGACAGAGGACTGTATGATGGACGCAATGTATCAGGAGTTAGCATGTGGCTGCAGGTAGGAGCAACTGAGGACAGTAGGTGGACGCAATGTATAAGGAGCAAGGGTGTGGCTGGAGGTAGGAAAGACAGAGGACTGTATGATGGACGCAATATATCAGGAGCCAGGATGTGGTTGGAGGTAGGAGAGAAAGGGAACTCTATGATGGACGCAATGTGTAAAGAGCCAGGATGTGGCTGGAGGTAGGGGAGAGAGAGGACAGTATTGTGGACGCAATGTATCAGGAGCCAGGATGTCGCTGGAGGTAGGGGATACAGAGGACTGCATAATGGACGCAATGTGTAAAGAACCCGGATGTGGCTGGAGGTAGGAGATACAGAGGATAGTATGGTGGACGCAATGTATAAGGAGCAAGGGTGTGGCTGGAGGTAGGAAAGCAAGAGGACTGTATGATGAATTCAATGTGTAAAAAGCCAGGATGTGGCTAGATGTAGGGGAGACAGAGGACTGTATGACGGACACAATGTATCAGGAGTCAAGATGTGGCTGGAGGTAGGAGATACAGAGGATAGTATGGTGGACGCAATGTATAAGGAGCAAGGGTTTGGCTGGAGGTTGGAAAGACAGAGGACTGTATGATGGACGCAATGTGTCAGGAGCCATGGTTTTGGCTGTAGGTAGGAACAACAGAGGATAGTATGGTGGAGGCAATGTGTAAGGAGTAAGGGTGTGGCTGGAGGTAGGAAAGAAGGAGGACTGTATGATGGACGCAATGTGTAAAGAGTCAGGATGTGGCTGGAGGTAGGGAAGACAGAGGACTGTATGATGGACGCAATGTATCAGGAGTTAGCATGTGGCTGCAGGTAGGAGCAACTGAGGATAGTAGGTGGACGCAATGTATAAGGAGCAAAGGTGTGGCTGGAGGTAGGAAAGACAGAGGACTGTATGATGGACGCAATGTGTAAAGAGCCAGTATGTGGTTGGAGGTAGAAGCAACTGAGGACAGTATGGTGGACGCAATGTATAAGGAGCAAGGATGTGGCTGGAGGTAGGAGAGAAAGGGGACTGTATGATGGACGCAATGTGTAAAGAGCCAGGATGTGGCTGGAGTTAGGGGAGACAGAGGACTTCATGGTGGAGGCAATGTGTAAGGAGCAGGGATGTGGCTGGAGGTAGGGGCAACAGAGGACTGTATGATGGACGCAATGTATCAGGAGCCAGGATGTGGCAGGAGGTAGGAGAGACAGGGGACTGTATGATGGACGCAATGTGTAAGGAGCCAGGATGTGGCTGGAGGTAGGAAAGACAGAGGACTGTATGACGGGCGCAATCTATCGGGAGCCAGTATGTGGCTGGAAGTAGGAGCAACGTATATATATATATATATATATATATATATATATATATATATATATATATATATATATATATATATATATATATATATATATATATATATATATATATATATATATATATATATATATATATATATATATATATATATATATATATATATATATATATGCGTAGATATACATATATATATATATATGTAGGAGTTATGAGTAAACTGTATCTGACCACCCCCACGCACGCTTGGTGTTGTAATGTCAAGAGCGCCCTATTTAAAAATATTGACATATAACGAAAGTATGGATATGGCAAGAAACTTTAGAGTCCTCTGTCTAACGTTTGTGGACGTTATTGTGTCATTATTTTCAAATAGTTAATAAAATGTCCTTGTACTATAGGAGAATTATGGGTAAACTGTAAGAGGTATGGGTAATTGTAGGTAAACTGTTGGAGGTATGTGGCTGGAGGTAGGGGACGGAGCCTGTATGATGGATGCGCTGTATCAGGAGCCAGGATATATATATATATATATATATATATATATATATATATATATATATATATATATATATATATATATATATATATATATATATATATATATATATATATATATATATGTAGTAAATGCATCTTTATTATTCATCTTTTATTAAAGCGCAGTGTCACTGCACACAGTGCGGAAGTCCAGACAGGTTTAATCTTGGTAATGGTTTGCCTCGCCTGGTCCATCAGAATATAAGGAGTCTGTGGGTAACACGATCCATATGAAACTAAAGTCCCGTTATTTTTATAGCTAGGTGAACGAACATACACACTTCACTACATATGTGTGCTGGGTAAATTGTAGGAATTATGGGTAAATTGTAGGAATTATGGGTAAACTGTAGGAGTTATGGGTAAAGTGTAAGAGCCCACTATTTTAAACTATTGACATATAACGAACATATGCGTATGGCAAGAGGCTTTAGAGTCCTCTGTCTAACGTTTATGGACGATATTGTGTCATTATTTTCAAATATTTAATAAAATGTCCTTGTACTCTTATTCAATAGGAGAATTATGGGTAAATTGTAGGAGCGCACTATTTTAACATATTGACATATAACGCAAATATGCGTATGGCAAGAGACTTTAGAATCCTCTGTCTAACGTTTGTGGACGATATTGTGTCATTATTTTCAAATAGTTAATACAATGTCCTTGTACACTTATTCAATAGGAGAATTATGGGTAAATTGTACGAATTATGGGTAAACTGTAGGAGTTATGGGTAAAGTATAAGAGCGCCCTATTTAAAAATATTGACATATAACGAAAGTATGGATATGGCAAGAAACTTTAGAGTCCTTTGTCTAACGTTTGTGGACGTTATTGTGTCATTATTTTCAAATAGTTAATAAAATGTCCTTGTACTCTTATTCAATAGGAGAATTATGGGTAAATTGTAGGAATTATGGATAAACTGTAGGAGTTATGGATAAAGTGTAAAAGCGCATTAATTTTTAAATATTTACATGTAAAAAAAATATAGTACGATATCATATTTTGTTCATTTCTCGTCTCCTCGTTGGGTCGCTGAACATGGGTACCAGTTCGGCAGGCATGATCTATCTGAACGACCAGTCCCACATCAATAGTCTACTTTGCAACATTGTTGTCGTTTTTTACACTGATTAGCTCGGTTCCATTGCTACATTGTTCCGATTAGCATCCTTTCATCTCGCACTATGGCTCACAGCTGGATAAACGCTTCGGCTTACAGTTAACTCCTGTTGTTAGGGCGTCCAGTTAGTATTAGCTCGCCACTCGGACTGATCACTCCGTCAAGGTCAGGGTCCAGTGTTGAGGTGGGGGGGGGTGGGGTGGGGTGGTCAATGTATTATTTTTACTCTCTATATTCTTACGGCGTTCTACCTGCCGCCTTCGTGTGCAACACCGACGACGGCGACGAACCGGGCGAACACTGGATCGCGCTGTACCTGGCTGCCAACGGACGCGGCGAGTATTTCTGCTCGTACGGCCTGCCGCCACGTCACGCTGCCTTCCGCACCTTCATGAACGAACATTGTTCCGAGTGGACTCATAATAGCAAGAGACTTCAGAGCCCTCTGTCTAACGTTTGCGGACAATATTGCGTAGCTTTTCTGTTGCTTCGTTGTAACGGCTTTCCGATGAAAACTTTTATCAACGTGTTCGGCACCGATCTAGTTGCTAACGATTGCCGCGTGTTTGATTGGCTTAAACAGATGCGACAAGGTAGACTGTATTATCGCTCGTCGTAATCGACCGACGAGCCTCCGGTAGTCGTACTTATATATTACACGCTACCCATATTGTATCGCCATCATGCTGCTGCTGCTTGTTCAATAAAATATACGTGTGCACTCGTACGATACCGTGTCTCGTTCCTTTCTCGTCTCCTCGTTAGGTCCTTTGATCTTATTAATTACCCTCTATTCATTAACTATATTCTTTATTCTCAATTATTAATATTACTCTACTCACGCGCCCCGCGGAGCGGGGCGGGGCCGGGCGGGGCCAGCCGGGGCCCTCCCTCCTCCCCCCCACGTCACTCATCACTGAACACGCCGCTAGGGGGCGCTCAGAACCGAAATCACTCATGCAGAGCCGCCGCAATACGTGTGCTCTGCTCGTTGAGGTCCCATAACCTCTAAGGTACTACTTATATATATATATATATATATATATATATATATATATATATATATATATATATATATATATATATATATATATATATATATATATATATATATATATATATATATATATATATATATATATATATATATATATATATATATAATTATATATATGCATATTTTTAACTGTTGTCAGTTAAATATACATTACTAAGAAGTTGAAATTGTAATTGGGAAATATAACTATTTGTTTTAATGCCACACGTGTAGTGCTAAACACAAATGCATCTGAGTTAATGGTCGAGGTGCGGTAGAAGTGGGACGTTGTTTCCTAAAGAATTAAAGGCAAGTTAGCCATCAAAACAGATAGGAGATGGGAGTTTCAGACCTCTGTCACACCTCGTGAAGCCTGTAGCTTGCGTGTGCACGCGGGAGTTTATTAGAAGCCTGCCCGCTTGGCTACGATTAGATGTGTTTTTATTACAAGACAATACTTACTGGGATATCAAATCAGAATCATCCGTGTGGGCGTCTTGCTGCTGTTGGTCGTTTTGTTCAATTTCTCGAAAGGTGGTGTTAACTTGGGTCAAAATGCTATTTAGTCACTCTCGAATATTCGACATTTTCGCGGTTCTTTTGATGTTCTGATCGGCATGCGAATAATACGATTCCTTAATCCGCGCTAGTGACCCGCAGGTTAACTATAATCCATCATTAGTTGCACTACCCCACGGGGGCCACTCAATGCACTGCCAGTGTACCACCCTTGAGAACTGACCGAACTGAGTCCCTGAATACGTTTTACACTTTCAGTGCCGTTTTCACGTTGAGCGGTTTGAAATACACACACTTTTCCTTGGACAGGAGTCACATTCCACAAGTTACGCAAAATTATATTATCTTTTCAAGTTAAAGGAGTAAAAGGAAATACGCATTTTTAGCGTATAAACTATGCAATGTTTCACGATATGTGCTGTAGATTAATTCATTATTATAATATGTCGGTGAATTATTCACTTTAATTAACATTCTAATATACGCATAACATATTTTTTATTACTACATTTATTTTATTTAAGGTACGAAATATGAAAGTAGTAAGCTTAATAGCATTGCAACTTGCATGCGTTAACGTGCGTTGGATACTGAAAATAAAACGTGGATTTTGTCGGGAGGATATGATGCACGTACTAGCTGGCGATGTATTGAGTGACCCCCTCATTGCCACAACTCGGGAAACGTAGGGGTGACTACAGTGGCTAGTTTTAGTATTGCGACAGTTGTATTACTATTGCAATACTATTGCGATTATTTACCAGTTATTGCTATATATAGTATAATGTATTCGCGCTTAGCCAGGTGAGCTGCAGTCCCGAACATAATTTAATGGTGGCGCCATCGCGTGGCCTTAGATGCAATTGATGTGTAAGTTCACTGACGTCACCGCAACGCAGGACAGCTTTATCGGGACCGTGAAGGAAGCGCGTCGCGACCGTTGACCAATCCCATGCGCGCTTCACTGACACGAACGGCGCGACGCGGAGCGGTGACTGACCAATCACATGCGCGCTTCACTGACATGGATGGCGCTTCATAGCTTGCTGAAGAGGTAACGCTGCGTGTCCAATTACCTGCGCGAGTACGGCGCAGTCAGCGGGCGGGGTTATCACGTACTAGCCTACTCGTTCAGATTTTGCCTGAAGACCGAAGAGGATATATACGTATGTATGTATTTATGTGCCCAATCGGCATACCAACGGATCTGAAATGTCGTTCTTATAATGCTTGTAGTAAAAAAGCGACATCAGGACTGATTATAGTTCGTTGTTTTTGTTTTATTTCATGCTCGAACTGTACACTTCACTTCCAGCCGCTTCACCAAAACTCACCACCTCTAAAGGGCTCCTAAGAGGTGTGTGTATATAACGACATACACGTTGACACCTGCGACACATCACTACTGATCGGCGGCAATGTACCTATCAATTTACGTAATTGTCTACATACCGTTTGATGTGAGATGTCCTTAAATGTATAGGTGAAACTTGAAAGTTCAGTGTCTCGAAGTGTCTCGATCAGAAGAACAGTTCTGTAATAAAAGAGAGCTATGCTTCGAATGCGATTTAAACTAAGTGATCACAGTGTCCGATGTGAATCCTGGCAGGGGTTGCATCGTGAACCCTTCAACCAATAAAACTCACCCTTTGGGTAACGTGATATGTTGCCTGTCACTCAAACACTGACTCTTTCGAAAATAGACACCGCAACGTGCTATATGTCAGTCCTGGTTGCTTCTGGACCCATATCTAACCTTCAATGAGAACACGCTATGTCAAACCTGCTCTTTCCTCGGGTCAGTGACTCTGAATGGGATACGTCCAAGACTTCACAGATCGCTCACATATTGCCGCGCTGTATCTGACCCGGGTCTAAACCGCAGCCAACGTTAGATCTGTTTGTGAGAAGGCGACGGCGGAAACAGGGTTGTTGCGCTGCCAGTCTGTTTATGTTGTTAAAGTAATGACAGTGTTAACAGTATGTATGATAATTGTTAGATGGCGGCTGTTTTAAAGACAACGTTTAAACAACGACAAAGTCCCTCATCGAGTGGCTAGGCTAGAGAAGATAACGTTGTGGGTGGGCTTTGTGTTGTTTAATTGTGTCATTAAAGTGTGCTACGATAATCAACCACCAGGTATATTGCACCATGTTCCAGCGACGTCACTAGAGAAGGCCTGGACACTGGTCCAGTTGGACATTGCAGAACCACTCAAAAAGACGTTCTATGTCCGCCACAAACACGTCTTCGGGGGGTAATAATTATTGCTATCAGCGATACAGGAATGCCAGCCTTTCCTGTGTATTGATTTCAAAATTATAGGTATTATCTCGAGTCTTTTCAGATTGATTCGTGACGGCTTTGTGTCATTCCAGTCACTAACAGAGACAACGATCGATGTCGCAGGAGTGAACCTCGATGAGACAAACAACCTGATTGGCTGTTTAAAATGTGCATGGGTGAAATACGCGCGCGCGTGCGTGCGTGTGTTTGTGTGTATGTGATTATGCGTGCATGCGTGCGTGTCTGTATGTGTGCGTGTGCGTTGGTGTCACCAACATAAACATCGTGGTCCACAGGCACATGCAACAATGACTTGACAATTAGTGTCGACGTTAATGAAAGTTCTCAAAAAACGTATACCGGATGCACAATCTTAAACAACGCTGTCAACACCATCTCGTTGTCTAGGCAATATGTAGGTATTCTATCGAGTCTTTTCAGACGTGACGACTTTGTGTCATTTCAGTAACTAACAGAGACAAAAATCATTGTCGCAGGAGTGAATCTCGATGAGACAAACAACCTGATTGGCTGTTTAAAATGTGCATGGGTGAAATACGCGCGCGCGTGCGTGCGTGTGTTTGTGTGTATGTGATTATGCGTGCATGCGTGCGTGTCTGCATGTGTGAGTGTGTGATGCTGTCACCAACATAAACATCGTGGTCCACAGGCACTTACAACAATGACTTGACAATTATTGTCGACGTTAATGAAAGTTCTCAAAAAGCCTATGCCGGATGCACAATCTTAAACAACACTGTCAACACCATCTCGTTGTCATCATTATCACATGTGGCTTTTTCGTGTAATTACTGCTAAGCAGCAAACAGCTATGGTTTAGGCATCAACCTGAACACATTTAAAACGGTAGTTCTGCACCAACCATCAAGGATGGAACCTGATCACGGTGAATTCTTCATAACTGTCCAACCCCTTCAACATGTCCACTTTCACTTATTTCGAAAGTAACAACAGCTGATGAGGGGAAATTGGACTTTGAGAAGCGTATAGCCAGGGCATCACCGGTTGTCGGTGGGGCTGCGGAAGTGTTTCTGAAAGACAGCCAATGAATGTCAGGTGTACAGGGTAATGTTATTGTCCACACTGCTCTGTAGAGCTGATGCATGGACACTGTACCGAGAGCAAGTTAGGAAGTGTTTCTGAAAGGCAGCCAGGACGAATGTCAGGTGTACAGAGTAATGTTATTGTCCACATTATTCTATGCGCACCGTGAAGAAATTAGTCATATCACAATATGTGCTGTCTCCATCCGTCCCGCACCCTCTGTGACTCTGACTGGGCGTACCTCACTTACTACTGTTTACAACCCAGTCCCTAGCTCACGATCGACTGCATCGTATAGATAGTTCAATACAGCATACCGACAGTTCGATGAGATCATTTAAGGTGTCTCTCTCTATAACAAATACAGTACAACACTGAGCATAATAATTAATGCATATTTACTGAACATGCACCTTTTACATCATACGGGGCACATTGTTACATCATACGGGGCACATTGTTACATCATACGGGGCACATTGTTACATCATACGGGGCACATTGTTACATCATACGGGGCACATTGTTACATCATACGGGGCACATTGTTACATCATACGGGGCACATTGTTACATCATACGGGGCACATTGTTACATCATACGGGGCATATTGTTACATAATACGGGGCATATTGTTACATCATACGGGGCACATTGTTACATCATACGGGGCACATTGTTACATCATACGGGGCACATTGTTACATCATACGGGGCATATTGTTACATAATACGGGGCATATTGTTACATCATACGGGGCACATTGTTACATCATACGGGGCATATTGTTACATAATACGGGGCATATTGTTACATCATACGGGGCACATTGTTACATCATACGGGGCACATTGTTACATCATACGGGGCATATTGTTACATAATACGGGGCATATCGTTACATCATACGGGGCACATTGTTACATCATACGGGGCACATTGTTACATCATACGGGGCATATTGTTACATAATACGGGGCACATTGTTACATCATACGGGGCACATTGTTACATCATACGGGGCATATTGTTACATAATACGGGGCATATTGTTACATCATACGGGGCACATTGTTACATCATACGGGGCACATTGTTACATCATACGGGGCACATTGTTACATCATACGGGGCATATTGTTACATAATACGGGGCATATTGTTACATCATACGGGGCACATTGTTACATCATACGGGGCACATTGTTACATCATACGGGGCACATTGTTACATCATACGGGGCATATTGTTACATAATACGGGGCATATTGTTACATCATACGGGGCACATTGTTACATCATACGGGGCACATTGTTACATCATACGGGGCACATTGTTACATCATACGGGGCATATTGTTACATAATACGGGGCACATTGTTACATAATACGGGGCACATTGTTACATCATATGGGCCACGTTGTTACATCATAGGGGCACATTGTTACATCATACGGGACACATTGTTACATCATACGGGACACATTGTTACATCATACGGAGCACATTGTTACATCATACGGGACACGTTGTTACATCATACGGGACAGGTTGTTACACCATACAGGGCACATTGTTACATCATACGGGACATGTTGTTACATCATACGGGACAGGTTGTTACACCATGCAGGGCACATTGTTACATCATAGGGCACATTGTTAAACATACGGAGCACGTTGTTACAACAAAAATCGTATGGATCGCCACGCAAGTGTCAGTTGTATAAGTTATTGCTATTACAGTAATTGGATTATACACGTAGGCCCTACATATACATACTCACCGGTTCACATATTACGCATTTATGTTTAGTCACCAAAGGGGACACCTTCCCCGAATTCGTACACAACAAACAATTGTGAATGGAATATAAATTATTGAATGGAATGTGAAATAGTGAATGGCAATATATATGTAAGGCGACTTCTAGTTGATTAAATGATATACACACGTACGTATGGCAGAACACTCAGATGGCAAATGGTCAAGGAAGCCATTGGGTTATAGAGAGTCCAATGATTAATTGATGTGTAACTGAGATATTTACAATTCATTGTTGTTTTTAAACACATTCACGCTGCTAGCGTTTACAGTACTGGTAATAAATTTGTATACAAGGTTTCATATGTGAAATAAAGCATTCACATGTCGTGGTGAAATTAATTTAGTTCGTTCGTTCATTGTCAGCACACAACTCGCTGGCTGAGTCATCGGTAACGAGCCGCCCCAGCGTTGTTACAATTGTAACAACTTGCCCCAATAAAATTGTAGCATCTTGCCCAAAACACAAGTGTTGCAGTTGAACACACGTGGACAATAACAAATCCTGAATTTCAGTTTAACTTCTACTTGGCATAGCCCCTTATACTATATAGTATATATGTTTCAAGTATCATTCACGAACCACGAAAATGGTTGCGTGAGATGATATTACGTGGGAATCGCCAAACAATTTTAGGTGGTTATAGAGTTGTTTTTGTCCACACCTTGTTGATTTCGTCTTCTTAACCCCAGATTTTTGGACCGTGTATCGCTGGGGGACTTCCAACTAATTACTGTCGATGGTGACTCCATTCGTGTGATGTGTTTTCGTAAAACGACTCTGTAACAACGTGCCCCATGCAAACATCTAGCCCTGGTCTCCACTTCAGTCACATATGGAGATTGCTTTTTCTGATGGAACTGGGAGGAATTCCCTGTTTAGCATTCCACCTTCTCATCCATGCCGCGTTGGTCCACTCGATCTTGATTATCCTGGCAGTGTCGATGATGATGCAGCGAGCATGTTCCGAGACGCCGAGACCGCAGTCGCTTTCAACCAGACACAGCTGTTGTGACCGTAGCGTGTTGTGTGTATTGGACATCAGCATGATTATGTTGATGCGCTGTCACTATGATGACACACTGGTCGAGCCATGCGGAGAGTTCCAACAAACTGCAGGAACTAACTGCACAAATAATCATGAATGACTTGCTCACCGCGTGAAGGTGGAGATGGATCGGCCATGTTTGGTGAAATGCGGATGCTAAGTTACCCACAACATACTTAACATGGGCCCCCGAAAAAAAACCGAAAATGACGACGACCAAAAACATGGAGCAGGACTGTCCAGGGGAATGACAGGAGATGCACCTCGGCTGGGGTCGGACCGCTAAGTAGGCTGCAGACCGACATAAGTGGAGATGTTCATGATCATTTGTGCAGCTAGTTTATGCAGTTTGTTGGAACTCTCCGCATAGCTCGTCACTGTGTGTCACCACAGTGACAGCGCATCAACATAATCATGCTGATGTCCAACACACACAACACTCCACGGACACAACAGCTGTGTCTGGCTGAAAACGACCGCGGTCTCGGCACCCCGTCTCGGAACATGCCCGCTACATCATCAAATGCGCTGCCAGGAAAATCAAGACCGAGTGGACCAACGCGGCATGGATGAGAAGGTGGAATGCTAAACAATGCAGACTCAGGGAATTTCTCCCAGTTCCATCAGAAAAACAATCACACATAATATCAGCCATGAATTAAATGGGGCTGGCGCCGTCAGCATCGTGTGAGTGCGGCGCTGAAAGGCAGACCAGACACCACGACACCACTGAGTGTCCGCCGTACCAGTGCACCGCGGGCCTGGTCGGGCATGACCAAACTGCTCGCGCCTGGCCTCATGACTCGGAGTGCAGAACATTAAACAGACGGCATTAAAAAGATAGAACGGTCTAACCATGTGTCCAGTATGTTTCCTTCATTAATATAATTCACTAGCAAACGTATTCGGACTTCATACAAAATTGTCATTCTAAGTTGCTTGTCGGAAACGTTTGAACTGGGTGTCGATTTGTCCGCCATTCGGATTTCATATTGTCAGTATAATACTATCTATACAATGCAATAATGAATGTCATTGGTAAACAAAATGTTCCTTCCTTGCATCGATTTAAACTTGTTGTTTCTTGTCCACTAATTTGGACAGTGTAGCATACATTTGAAAATTATATCTACTGCAATTGTGTAAATTGGATTGATTGAGCCTCGCCACAGCGAAACATCTGACGCCTGACGTAAATCGATAACTGGAACTCCCGGTGCCGGCTTTTATTCGATATATCAGTCCCAATGTGATTTGTCGCATGTTTCTACGCGTATGTGACATGCATATTTAAATGGTAATTAACAACCACTCTTCGAAAGGCAGCCAAGCGGAAACAACTGAACTCAGTGCAATTAGCGATAATTGAGCGGATGTGAAATATTAATGGAATATAATTGTTTGTACACGGATTCATCGACCTGATATTGATTTCATGATCTTCCGGGCCCTGCCATTTAGCTGATGACAGTGATCAGTTAATGCTAGAACGCGATCACGCAGTTGTGGAACGAGCTCTGCACAGTCGACAACGTGTTCCCTTAATCAACCACCTGCAGGTGAAGTTCAACTGAAGGTGAGCAGAATAACACGCGCATACATTAATAAAGCACACTATCCTTAGTAGTTCTCATTTTAAATCACAACTCTAACATAAAGAATATACTACTGTTGTTGTACATATGTGTGCTAAATATGGAGGCGAACGGTTAGGTAGCGTGAATGGAAACATTGGGCGAACGGCTAGGTAGTGTAAATGGAAATATGGGGCGAACGGTTAGGTAGTGTAAATGGATATATGGGGCGAACGGTTAGATAGCGTAAATGGAAACATGTGGCGAACGGTTATGTAGTGTAAATGGAAACATGGGAGCGAATGGTTAGGTAGTGTAAATGGAAATATGGGGCGAACGGTTAGGTAGTGTAAATGGATATATGGGGCGAACGGTTAGATAACGTAAATGGAAACATGTGGCGAACGGTTATGTAGTGTAAATGGAAATATGGGAGCGAACGGTTAGGTAGTGTAAATGGAAATGTGGGGCGAACGGTTAGGTAGTGTAAATGGAAATGTGGGGCGAACTGTTAGGTAGCGTAAATGAAGTCACATGGGGCGAACGGTTTGGTAGTGTAAATAGAAATACGGGGGCGAACGATTTGATGGCGTAAATGGTATTTCCGTGTTGTATATCAATTAACATTTTAGTACGGTTAACGCATAGTTTACTTTGACGGAAAAACATGTCCAATTACAATCTGATGTCGATTAAATAGGGCCCACCGTTCATAATCGAGGTGTTGCATTTGGCAGCAACCCCGTTTCTTCCACGACAGTATTTATCAAGTATGCAAATACTGGTTCTACCATATACGTGATCCCCGTCGAATCCGGCGTCATATCACTTTACATACTGCTAACACAACTGCATTAATTAGTAACCGTATTGACTATTGCAATTAACTGCTAAAGAGCATTGCTGAAAGATAATTATCTAAAGTCCAGCGGGTGCAAATTGCCTTGTACGTGCTGAACCCAGGGCAACTTGTTTATCACCATCACGACCAACCGTCGGCCAACCGAAAATGTGACGACTGTCGAATGGACACATATCGATTGATTCGCGAGTTGGTGACTATAATTGACTTTACGACCTAAGCGTACCAATATACCGATAGTATACAGCTCGTATGTTTTTCTTTCAATTAATGATATATTATCGTGTTACTGTAACATAAATTCTTTAAAAATTTACTGAGGAATTTGGTCAACCAGTTCGCGGACGATGTTCAGATCGAAAATTAAATACTAAAAAATTAGTAACAGTGTATATGTAATCAGCAAATGTTGTTATACTACTAATATGCTGTACAATAAAACATTGTTTTACAACAAAAACATAACTCGCACGTTCGTGGCATCTCCGAATCACAACATATGATTTGATGGGTCTGAAAGACGCAGTGGCTCACTCTTCGAATGCCAAGTGATATGAACTTCAACAACAGCCATTGACAAGCAATACCAAGTGTCCACGCTTCGTAATTGCCGGTTGTACGGACATGAGGTCGATTCTGATTGGATATCGGTCGAAAACAGTCGCTAACTGACGTTGAATATCTACCAGTGCCAGATGTCCACCGACTGGCCGGCGACTGGTCGGCAACTGACAAAGAATGTTGCCAACTGCTGGTGGAGAACATATACATAACGACTACATTTGAGTTGCTAATTGAAAAGTTATTCACCAACATGGTAACTGAAGAATCGGCATGTGTATGGCGGCTTTACATATCGTGTTCTCGAACAAAACAGGCCCGCCGCATTTGGCTATTCTACTACGTCTCTCAAATATCCCTAGGCAGCTCAGGTCTGCATTCTGTTACTAAGTTTAAGCTAAACTCGGGCAAGCGCGCCATCTCTGTAGCTGCGCCGAAATCTGGAACCAACTTTCCATCACATTAAAATATTCTGCTAATGTAGCTATTTTCCAAACATCTGAATACTGAATTCTGTGTCCCTGTTCGTAATATCAGGCTTAATACTTCCGGTTTGTTGAGCCTCTGAGCCCTGGGGATACAAGCACTATGGAAGTGTCATTATGCATCGTTATTACCACTACTGCTGTTGCTTATATCCCCAGGGACCCGGGCTCAGAGGCACAACAAACCGGTATTATATCATTGTTATTATATTATATCGTTATATAGTATCTAACATATATAATTTCTATGTTTTTGTTATTGCTGTTTCATCGCTGCATCTCGACGCCTGTTACCACATAGAGACGGCCTTACTGAAGATTGTGCGACAAACCCGATATCCCACAGGCTCTACACGTCTCAGACAACCAGCGAGCATGTACTCGGAAACGCCCCTGATGCGTCGGTTGTTCGTGATTTGTGCGTGCACCTGGATAATTTCAACCAGTGCCGAAGGTAAACTGTTTGATGCATGCAATACTACAGTCTGGTTTCGTGTATCCGCACACATTTGTTCCGAGCAGTTTTTTGAAAAGACCCTGGTTCCCCAGATATTTGACCAGATACAGGAAAACGTGAGTCCAGAACGTTCAGGTATCATATCTAATGTCTTCTATAAACTATCACGCCACTTGAATAATTTGAAATGCGCTGTTACCTTGGGCCGCGTTTGGCTGCATTGAAGCGTCAGTCTGCGGGCGGGTTTGGCCGACTTGTTAACTAAAGGGTTCGAAGCATAGGCGGATCCAGACCTTGAAAAGGGGGGTGCCAAGTTTTCCCAAAAGACACCAGGTGGCAGGACTTCTAGTTATCAACATTTCTACAGCACATACGCACGCACGCCAATGCGAAGCGTGTATATTAGTAAACAACCTATTTTCTCACAAACAGTAACTATCAGCGTATGACGTATCGTGAAATGTGTAGTGTTTTATTTATGAATGTATGTTATGCTGTTCCTCCTAGACGCGTTGTACCTTGTGCGTCAAACTTTCATAGGTTTATCTACGAAACCACGAAGGAGTTGACACTTTTATTTTTTCCGAAATTCACCACGTTATTACCCTTTCTACAAATAGTCAAATTACCCTTTGTGGTTATTACGTACAGTTGTCTGCAAGGCTATGCGAAAAAAACCGTGCAATTGTTCACAACATCATGCGCCTTTTCTACGATCGTCTACAGTTACGTAATACAAGGACAAAGCGTCGCTAGACGTTACTATGACTGACGTCTGAATTCCAAGAAGCCATCAACATATTGACTGGCAGCATCAAGTACCAAGCCATGGATGGATATTTATGTGAAATGTTGTAAATATTGTTATCGTGACAGTCACTTACGAACTATCGAGTTATCATGTACGGAGGATGCGCATTTTTGCTAGTAATGAGTAATTCAACTTTGAAGAGACGTTTGAAACATTTAAGAAACGGCAATGTGATACCGTCAAATGACAACAAATTCACCCGACGGAGCAATTAACGGGATAAGCCTATATTAACGTTTGGAAAATCTGTTTCCCTGAAATGATGTTCGGATGCCGAGGTTTCCGTGAAATGATGTTCGGATGCCGAGGTTTCCGTGAAGTGATGTTCGGATGCCGAGGTTTCCGTGAAGTGATGTTCGGATGCCGAGGTTTCCGTGAAGTGATGTTCGGATGCCGAGGTTTCCGTGAAATGAGGTTCGGATGCCGAGGTTTCCGTGAAATGATGTTCGGATGCCGAGGTTTCCATGAAATGATGTTCGGATGCCGAGGTTACCTAGCACAAATTATCATCTAAATTCGTGGTTTGTGTTGCCTTTCCAGATGCCACTGTTGTATGTAATCTTCTGACTGGAACGAACGACGGGATGCAGATATTTCCACTGGACACAACTACGGCTCCTCCAATATTTGGTCCACCGCGACAACTCATCGCGGGCAAGTAACAGTACATCGACACATTCACAACTTTTGCTTTGAGTTTAGCGTGAATATGCAGGTTACTATTTGGAACGTGTAAGTAGCGTGTAATTGCTACTCTGAGCATCACAAAACAGTATAATGCAAATTAGGTAATAGCTTGACCTTTGCGGATAGATTGTTAGTTGTTTGCTCTGTCATATCGCTACTTAATTATTTGGAATGATCTTACTCATCTGCACTATCCAGAAATGGTAATAGTACTACAATACCCTTGGCACATCGAACTGTTGAAACGTGCCACTTTCTGTCTTGATTAACGCCGCGGCCAAACTTCAACGACAGTTTCCGCGACCGATCCGCAACCAATTCAAGTTAAGTTCTCGTATGTAGGCGTTCTCCCTGCTCGTAATATTATTGGTTAACACAGCAACTGAATGTTTCAGCAGATCGACCTGTCAGGGGTACATATGTAGTCAGAAACCCCTGGTGGCTAGGGTCAATCTACCAGGGGTACATATGTAGTCAGAAGCCCTAGCGGCGAGGATGATTTCAACCGATTTATACGATTTCAGGAACGATAGCAGCCATTGCAGTGGACGATGTTCGTGGACGCGTTTACTGGTGCGATCAAGGCAAACTCACCGTCAACCGCGCCAACCTGGATGGTTCTGACCAAAAAATCATCGCCAATGGAAGTGAGTTAATATTTACACAAATTATCAATATTTATTATTAATTATTTACACAAATGTATCTTTATTACTGTTATTATTATTATTATTATTCTAGTTGTAATACCGTGATTATTATATGATTGTATGTACGATTGCATATTATTATGTACATGCATACACGTACATACGTGAATACGCAACTATCCATGCAATCATACATACGTATATACGTATGCCTACACACGTACGTACGTACATACATACGCACGCACACACGCACACAACATAGTGTCACTCTGTATTACTGCTGATATTGGTTGGTACAGCTGTATCATTCGGGATGGCGCTGTACTCTGTATCATATTGTATCATATTGGTTGGTACAGCTGTATCATTCGGGATGGCGCTGTACTCTGTATCATATTGTATCATATTGGTTGGTACAGCTGTATCATTCGGGATGGCGCTGTACTCTGTATCATATTGTATCATATTGGTTGGTACAGCTGTATCATTCGGGATGGCGCTGTACTCTGTATCATATTGTATCATATTGGTTGGTACAGCTGTATCATTCGGGATGGCGCTGTACTCTGTATCATATTGTATCATATTGGTTGGTACAGCTGTATCATTCGGGATGGCGCTGTACTCTGTATCATATTGTATCATATTGGTTGGTACAGCTGTATCATACGGGATGGCGCTGTACTCTGCGGAAGAAACGGTGTTCTTCACCAGCTTCGAAGGACGCTCAGTGAACGTGGTTAATGTGGACGGAAGTGGCAGGAAATCGATACATAATGACAGTAATCAACTGCTCGGACTTGCCATTGACTCAAAACAGAGGTGATCTACTGCTTCAGTCTTAAGTATCCACAAAATGAATAATTGCTTAGCCCCGCGTCAAGCGTCACGTAGCGAGACAATGAACGATATCACACATACATACGTACGTACGTACGTACGTAAGTAAATGCATGCATACATACATACATACATACATATATACATACATACATACACACATACATACGAGCATGCGTGCATAAAGGTATGTGAAAATAAAGGTACGTTTTTATATAGCGCGGTATCCAGTTCTAGGGACTGTTCAAAGCGCTTTACTCTTCACCCCCTGGGAGGCCTGCTCATTCCAAGGCCATCTCCACTTCTCTGGGAAACATTCAGCTACGCTGTAATTACTATGCGACTATTCGTTCATATATATATCTTTGTCTGTAGTCAGGTACTCATTTATACAGCTGAGTGAACTGTGGCAATGTGGGATGCACGAAATTGCCAAAGCTTCGAAACGGCAGCAAGAGGGTTCGAACCCGGGTTCTCCCTATTGAGGGCCCGACGTTCTAACCACTACGCTACCGCGCCCCACATACGTACGTGCGTGCGTGCGTGCGTGCGTGCGTGCGAGCGTACGTGCGGGTGTGCGTACAAACATACTATGTTTTAGATTTGCGTTCAATAGTACAATAAAAACGTATAATGTTAATACAATATGATTGTTAACAATTTGTTGCAAATGTTATTTCCACAGCCTGATGTTTTTCACGTCACCCGGCGCCCTGCACAAAGCTAACCTGGATGGAAGCGAGCACGTGTTGATCGTGCTAGAAGGAATGGGATGGGTGCATGGCGTGGCGCTTGATCACGGCAACAAGCTCGTGTGCTGGACCGACGCAGGTACGTGACCTTCGTTGGTGGCGGAGTGGCGCGGCGGTTAGAGCACCAGACTATCAATCGAGAGGATCCACCTGTGCGTGTGTGCATGCATGCGTGCGTGCGCGCGTGCGTGCGCGCGTGCGTGCGCGCGTGCGTGGTAACAGCAGGAGGTGGACTCGAACAGGTGGATCCTCTCGATTGACAGTCGGTGCTATATATATATATATATATATATATATATATATATATATATATATATATATATATATATATATATATATATATAATATATATATATATATATATATATACACATATACATACATACATATATATTTAGTGGGGCGCCGATAGCATACCAGTTAGAAGGCCGGACTCTCAATCGAGAGAACCCGGTTTCAAATCCCACTGCGGTCGCTTCGAACCTTTGGCAAGTTTGATCACCCCACGTTGCCACAGTTCACTCAGCTGTATAAATGAGTACCCGGCAATACAGACAGTGGTGGATATGTGAACGAATAGCCTTCGCGCAGCAATTGCAGCGTGGCTGAACACTTCCCAAAGAAGTTGAGATGACCGGATACCGCGCTATATAAGAACGTACCTTTACCTTACCTTTATATACATATATATATATATATATATATATATATATATATATATATATATATATATATATATATATATATATATATATATATATATATATATATATATATATATATATATATATATATATATATATATATATATATATATATATATATATATATATATATGTATATGTATATGTATATGTATATGTATATATATGTATATAAACCTAATAAATATATACCTGTCCAATGTTGTGTGTATTTTGACCTAGACAATTGTCGTTGTCATACTGGATAATATTATGTTATTATATAAATATGTTATTGATTCCATCTAGTGAACAAGATCATTACTGGTTAAACGCCGCTACTATTTAAACTGTTTAATATGATATTTCATTGCTAATAAATACAATTTGTTTATTTTTCATATGCTAAAATAGTATTATAGAGCTTGTGGTAAGCTGAAAGTCTACAATAAGCAATTTCTAATATCAACAATAACTGTTGCCTTTCCAAAATGTCTATTCACCACATATCAATACCAATTTCATGTTGTGTGCAGTACTTTGCAACCCTAACCGTAGCTAACCCCATCTCTAGCTAACCACATCCCTGGCTAACCCCATCTCTAGCTAACCCAATCCCTAGCTAACCATAACTCTGAAGTGGTTTACATACGATATAATCATTCCCATAGGCACAGGTTGATAGGAAAAGTGAACAGTTTGCTTGGAAAAGGCAGACAGCAGTAGCAATCACGAACATCATGGTACAGATCGGATGCCAAAATGGAAAGTTGGCGAAAATTAGGGGGTATGACACAAGTATGTGACGGAACAGGTAACCATTTTGGACTAGAGCGATCATTGGTGATATTTGTCTTGTGGCCCAGTGCGTTAGCAACATTGTGTAACAAATTTGGACAGAATAGTTGTACTTTGGTTGTGTCACACCCACTTGAAGCACTGCGTAGATCAACATTTTCAAATCTGGCCGCGACTGGCATCTGGTCATGTGATACCCTTTTATGGTGGCGTATTGAAATCAAGCCGTTCGCCTTGTATCTTATCAACTAGAAGTATGAAAGCAGTCACATAAAAAATTTAATTTGACAAACCTGACACATTGGAAGTTACCCTAAATCCTATTAAATGTGAAAAATTTATAATTTTCTTACAAAGTTATGCCATGTTTGGTTTAAAATCAAGCAATTGTATGAATACTAATTTTAAAATAAACTCATTAGTATATTCAAAGGGACAGTAAGCATCCTTCATTGGTTCACAGTGCTATGTAAATCTTGTGTACATGATCTATGATTTATCAAGTGTCAAATTCGACCTATAATTAAATTATGTGACTGGTTTTCAGCTAATAATACGGGCAAAGCATTGTTTAGACTTGGCTGTCAAACAAATAATAATGACTTGACAAGCAGGAGTGTTCCATAATGTGTCTACATGTACACTGTGCCGCAATTTCTGCTATGGGCCACGTGGGCGTATGAATACATGGCTATTTTTGTCAAAATTTATAAGCATCGCACGTCGGGGCGATTTAAAAGAGCTGGAGGTATGTGATTTTGATAAAATTTTGTCAATATATCAATGAGATGATGGCAGTTGCTGTGGACAATTTTAATAATTTTTTATGGTCACGTTTTCTTATAATTAGATTCGTGGTCCATCGAACATTATAAAACAATGGTCAGTTAAAGTATGTGTGTATATTCAGAACAAAAAGTATGGTCATTATTGGCAATATATCTGTGAGAATAATCAATCTACCAGCTGCTCTGATCCGTTACAGGTAATCATGTCATAAGTTGTGCCGACTACGATGGTCTGAAGCGTCGAGTAGTACGCAATGCTACCTCCCCATTCGGCTTACACGTAGAGGACGACCTGTTTTTCTGGACACAAGGCCATACAGATTGGTAGTACATTGATTTCTCCAAAGCAGTGTTGAATGACAGCACCCATATTATTTGTTTGTCTTTCAGTTTTTTTTCCTGGAAGAAGCTAATTTGATTGACCTACTGGTTTAATTTAATTTAGTAAGTTTATAAGTTGGCTCCTCGAGAGCGACTGTCAAAGTCTTAGAGGAGTCTCCTTGCCTTATTTATGCTATTCACCTTAATAAATACCATGTTTAGCATACGCTTATAAACTTGAACTATTTAAAATAATTATAACTTGACACGTTGTATTGTATGTATCATTTGAATTGTCTGATGGGTCAAATACAAATTCTTCAGTCTGTCTGTCTCTTTGTATGTATGTCTGTATGTATGGCTGTATATATGTCTGTCTGTTCGTCTGTGTGCGTGTGTGTATGTGCGTTCGTGCGTCCGCTCGCTATCCCCACTCTATCCTTAAATCATGTCTACAGCAAATATTTTCAAATGCGCACATAAAGATATAATTTTTCTTCCAGGTTGTATTCAGCATACCTGAACAGTAGTATCACTAGTAGGATTGCGGGGTACCACGCTGCGGGCATAGTGCTGCTGCAATGTGAATGCCCACGTAAGTATCTGGAATTGTCTTACATGACTTAAAACCCCGCTCCTGTTAAGCTTACCCTCAGACGTACAATAGACATAAGTTAAGTCAGCAAATGTTTGGCTCAGCGTCATATTGGTATTGATACACTAAGGATTTATGACAACATATTCATGTTTAAAGAATTCACCAATTATTTAACATAAAACAGCATATACAAATGTTTACAACGAAATGGCTTGATGGATAAATGTTGTTACTGTAGAGGCGTGTATACAAATCAATTTAGCAGCTATTACTAACAGCAGTGCGTTGATGGTTTTGCCTCATTGTTTCACAGTGTTTGGGAGGTATACTCTCGACCCGCCAGTGGAAACGGAAATGTCAGTTCGCTTGAATGACGCCGACAACGAAACGTGTCTGGCTCTGACAGACGCGAACCGCTACACGCTTGATGCAAGCGGCTGGTTCCCACGTCCAGAGAATAAGTGTTGGTTTCCTGGACTTGTCATCAACAAATGTGTGCCGGACAGTATAAAGACGTCGTTCACTGTCAGAATCACCGGACATCAGCTCGTCTGCTCCACTTCCCACTTCCGGGTGACGATGCGGCAAACCAACTGGTCAGGTTGTAAACTAACTGGGCTCTACAGAACGTGTCACTGGAGCGCCGCCACCGTCGGGTCTGGAGGACTGACCACGTGTGCCGCAGAGTGTCGCTGTGAAGGTGACGACTGCAGACACATGACCGTCCACATCCCGAAGTTGTACGAGGACTGGAAGATATGTGAAATCAACATCAACTAAATGGAAATGATGGAAAGCAGAAGCAACAAAGTGATGTTGTTGGCAAACGACGCTAGCGGCATCTGGTGCAATTCATGACACTAGTGGCCTCTAATACAACTCATGACATTAGTGGCCTCTATTACAACTCATGGCACTAGTGGCCTCTATTACAACCCATGACACTGGTGGCCTCTATTACAACCCATGACACTAGTGGCCTCTATTACAACTCATGACACTGGTGGCCTCTATTACAACCCATGACACTAGTGGCCTCTATTACAACCCATGACACTGGTGGCCTCTATTACAACTCATGACACTGGTGGCCTCTATTACAACTCATGACACTAGTGGCCTCTATTACAACTCATGACACTAGTGGCCTCTATTACAACTCATGACACTAGTGGCCTCTATTACAACTCATGACACTAGTGGCCTCTAATACAACTCATGACACTGGTGGCCTCTATTACAACTCATGACACTAGTGGCCTCTATTACAACTCATGACACTGGTGGCCTCTATTACAACTCATGACACTAGTGGCCTCTATTACAACTCATGACACTGGTGGCCTCTAATACAACCCATGACACTGGTGGCCTCTATTACAACTCATGACACTGGTGGCCTCTATTACAACCCATGACACTGGTGGCCTCTATTACAACCCATGACACTGGTGGCCTCTATTACAACTCATGACACTGGTGGCCTCTATTACAACCCATGACACTGGTGGCCTCTATTACAACTCATGACACTGGTGGCCTCTATTACAACCCATGACACTGGTGGCCTCTATTACAACTCATGACACTGGTGGCCTCTATTACAACTCATGACACTGGTGGCCTCTATTACAACTCATGACACTGGTGGCCTCTATTACAACTCATGACACTGGTGGCCTCTATTACAACTCATGACACTGGTGGCCTCTATTACAACTCATGACACTGGTGGCCTCTATTACAACTCATGACACTAGTGGCCTCTATTACAACTCATGACACTAGTGGCCTCTATTACAACTCATGACACTAGTGGCCTCTATTACAGCTCATGACACTAGTGGCCTCTATTACAACTCATGACACTGGTGGCCTCTATTACAACTCATGACACTAGTGGCCTCTATTACAACTCATGACACTAGTGGCCTCTAATACAACTCATGACACTGGTGGCCTCTATTACAACTCATGACACTGGTGGCCTCTATTACAACTCATGACACTTGTGGCCTCTAATACAACCCATGACACTGGTGGCCTCTATTACAACCCATGACACTGGTGGCCTCTATTACAACTCATGACACTGGTGGCCTCTATTACAACCCATGACACTGGTGGCCTCTATTACAACTCATGACACTGGTGGCCTCTATTACAACTCATGACACTGGTGGCCTCTATTACAACTCATGACACTGGTGGCCTCTATTACAACTCATGACACTGGTGGCCTCTATTACAACTCATGACACTGGTGGCCTCTATTACAACTCATGACACTAGTGGCCTCTAATACAACTCATGACACTAGTGGCCTCTATTACAACTCATGACACTAGTGGCCTCTATTACAACTCATGACACTAGTGGCCTCTATTACAACTCATGACACTAGTGGCCTCTATTACAACTCATGACATATGATGCAACACGTCACAGTTAGTTGAGTTAATAAATAACAAATCTCTATTTATTGTATATCAATATGAATTGCACAGTTTATTGTTTGCGAAATATAACCATCACCTTATACTGTGTGAGGGGGCAGCCGTGGCCTAGTGGTTAAGGTGTTGGACTCTAAATTCGAGGGTTGTGAGTTCAAGACCCACACTGGGCACGGTTCGTTTTCGAAGCTTAGGCAATTTCGTTTACCCTACTTTGCCTCAGTCTACTCAGCTGCAAATGAGTACAAACACTGTTTGGAAGGTACCTGCGATGGACTAGTGTCCCATCCAGGAGAGTCAGTATAACTGCACTCTAAGTTGCTTCGCACTACAGAAACCAGGTTTAAGCACTGGCCATATAAGCCTTCATGGCTTCCTAAGGCGTAATGCCTGGGGGATGACTTTACCTTACCTTTTTATACTGTGTGAACGTTGCTAATAATGTTATATTTGATGTCAGAAGGTGTGCTACGTCTTAAGCCATAGTTTTGTTGCAAAATTTTAAATGGACTTATATTGTTTTTGAAGTTGTTGCTTCATTTGTCCTCTCCGGTCTCTCCGTGGAGAGAAGTAGCCAATCTATTCTAAAAAGTGATCAACTAATTAACAAACTGTTTAAATTAAAGTGTTATGAAAATTATAAATACACCAAGTTAAGTGAATATGTGTGTAATTTTGCTAGTTATTTATAGTGTGATTTCTTTAAAGCACTCAAATAGATGAGTAGATTTTTCTAATTTTACCCCAGCCTGCACAAAACCATCTAGTCAACGGGTGTGTGTTTGCTAAGTAATATAGGTATATCCATAATAAATGCATTTCTTCCATGACAGGTTTGGAAGCGGCTGTAATTGCACGAAGCACAATCTCGAAACGTATTTGTAACGGAGTTACACACCACGCCACATTGTATTGCACTGACTATCGGAGATTGTGGTTATGTCAATAAACCATGCTTGCTCGGTGTTGATATGTTGGTTTGCTTCACTGACAGTGACTGTCTTCTCCTCCTTCTTCCCATGTTCCGTCTAACATCAATATGCTCAGGATGTTTCCTTTTGCATTTAGAATCTAGGATAAAGAAGTGTCTTACTGTTGCTCTTAAATACGTCCAGATTGTTTACACTAACAGTAATAATGACAATGTGTTGCGGGAGGGAGTTTCAGAAGTAATTCGGATAAAAAGAGTATAAGTGGTAATTGTATCTGATATAAAGGTTATGATAGGCTAAGGAATGTTATTTACTATTGATAATATTTACATGAACAAAGTATTGATTTGAAGTTATTCCCACTAGACCATTGACTATTGTCAATATCATGCAGAGATCATCATCTGCCCCGCGGTATGATAGGGGCGGTATGATAGGGGTGGTATGGTAGGGGCAGTATGATAGGGGCGGTATGGTAGGGGCAGTATGGTGGGGCAGTATGGTAGGGGGCAGTATGTAGCGGCGCTATAATAGGGGAGGTATGGTAGGGGCAGTATGGTGGGGCGGTATGGTAGGGGGCAGTATGGTAGCGGCGCTATAATAGGGGAGGTATGGTAGGGGCAGTATGGTGGGGCGATATGGTAGGGGGCAGTATGGTAGCGGCGCTATAATAGGGGAGGTATGGTAGGGGCAGTATGGTGGGGCGGTATGGTAGGGGGCAGTATGGTAGCGGCGCTATAATAGGGGAGGTATGGTAGGGGCAGTATGGTGGGGGCCTCCATCCCAATGTGTGTAGTATAATGTCACACTAGACACATTGTGATGGCCATACAGGACATACCGGCTGCAAGACGTTGGATTAGTTCTAGCTTACCTATTCGTGTCTGTGTGGTGTAGGGATCCTAGACAGTACTGCTGTTCTCCAGAAGGGGTCTGACAAGACTAAATGGGCTTGAGTCTTTTATTTTGATGGATGGAACTTGTAGGTTTCTGCGGAGGAAGCTTAATGATCTATTTGCTTTTGACGAGATGTTTTGATGAAACTCCATTTTCCAAGACGTCTCCCATTTTTTAACGTTTGTCCAGACCCTCGTGTAGCACAGCAGCATTTGACTTCGGTTTTAGAGCTAGACATATTAATGTGTCACCAGCAAAGGTAGATGTAGATGTAATATTTTCAAGGATATCATTTATATAAAAGAAAAATAAACATGGACCAAATACAGAACCTTGAGGGGCTCCTCTCTGGGTTATATTTGACAAAACAGATCTGATCCACCAATTTGTCTTACCCTGAATGGCTTGGTGATGCAGTTTTGAAATTAACTTATTATGTCTGACCTTATCAAATGCTTTTGAGAAATCCATCCCTAAGACATCAGTTTGTGTGCCAGGCTGCACATAGGTAACTAAATCATGAATAAATTTAATTGTCTCGAAGTGCCTCACAAGGCAACCTAGAACAAAAGCCACGTAGAAGATGGTATCATATATTTTGTGAATGTGCATGTTTAATCATGCTACTAATCAAGATGTGTTCCATATGTGTTGGTGCAATGGTAGTGAGGGAGAATGGTATACAACATTTGAAAGATTATGGTTAATGATGGTGCAATTTCAACAGCCAATTTGTTAAGCCTCTTGGGTTGATATTATCTAGTCGTGCATAATAAGGTCTCAGATTTTGTAGGATTTTATGTACATCACCTTCTGTAATATCATTATCTAGCATCAATAGATATAGATTTAGGCATTAGTTCAGTTGTTAGAGGTGATGAATAATAAAAAAACATATTTAAATTGTTGGTTCAGGATTTCTGCTTTGTCTGTAGGATTTGAATGTAATATACCAGTTAGAGGTGACATGTTTGTATTGCTTGAGTGACAGTGTTTTATATATTTCCAAAAGTGTGGTATCTATCGCTTATAAACGAACTTCAATAAAGCGTCTCAACGTACATGTGTTTTCAATGTATGAAAAGTTCGAGATTCGGCAATATTATTTATTGCTATCACTCACATTATAATTCATATAATATAGGATAAATTTAATAAATAAATGCTGAATAGCTATGCTTAATGCTGCTTCAAATGTCACAATTGTAAAATTGCCTACACATGTTTCAACACTTCAAATATTTGGAGAAGCACTCCCATTATGAAAATATACCATGAAATTACATGGTATACCATGGTTTACCTGTTTCAAAACACCATGGTATTTTACCAAGGTTTCCCTCTTTCAAAACACGGTTTCCATGGTATCTCATGGTATTTTACCATAGTTTAACATGGTTTATCTGTTTCAGAACACTTTGGTATTTACCATGGAATATGATGGTATATTTTCATAAGGGGACATATGGCTGCAGCAGCGATTACTGCGGACCGATCAGTGGAAATTGTAAATATGCTGAAGCATATCTGGCCAAGCATGGAGATGAGATGAATTCGACATCAAAGTCAGAGTGAATAAGAACATTTAATCTAAATGATAAGAACATTTAATCTAAGTGATAAGAACATTTAATAATAACCAAATATGCAACTTCTCAAAGCATTCAGTAAGCAACGCTCATTGTAGAATATAATAAGCATTTGTCTGTCCGGAATAACATATACCATAAAGTAATTAGTTGTTAGACTATAATACAGCGTGTTAACTATCATACTAATAAACACACAGACATTTACTAAACATGGTAAAATATAACATACAGACTGTAGGGGGTTATATTTCCAGGTTAAAACATAATTATGCTATGCTTACATGTGTAAGTGCCGCTACGTCATGATTTTAAATGATTGCTTGAATGAACAAAGTGTAACCCAAACTGTCAAAATATCAGTGCTGATTAATTAGTGTTATGATTTCACTTAAACATGATTACCACAGTATCACAGTATTGCATTTGGCATGAAGGGATGGGTGCGCTAATACAACTTATAAGTAGGTTCCAAATCTATGCACGTATACAATAAATAGAACACAATTTTGAAAACTAATAAAATATCTGAAAATGAGCCATCTTTGACAAGATAATGTCAAATGGAATTGCCAATTACTGGGATTCGTTCTGGTGGCACGAAGCTGAGCAGATAAGTGGTTATTATCTACCCAGGTAATTACCAATGACCCAAAGGCAGCGGAGAATTGGACGTGTTGTTTATTAGAAACCACATAACCAATATGTTCATCATATCACGTTTAATTATTCTGGTTTATTTGCTCTTAGCTCAGGTTCCCAAGGACTTATGCACTATGGAAGTTTATGGAAGTGCAATCTCAGTAATCACACTCTGATCTCAACAGGAGCATTCTTAGCCACATATTGTCATTTAATTTTCAGAAATCACACGATTATACACAACAATTAGGTATACATTCATTTGTTATCATAAAACAAATTTGACTGGAGAACAAACACATTTATTAAAATCTGTAATCATTGACAATTTGCTCAGGCTCGAGTTGACTGTTTATAGCGTCACAGAAAGGTAACAGAAAGGTAACAGGAAGGTAACAGGAAAATAGGTTGATTTGTGTTTTAGCTTGTATTTTCTCAAAACAAAATGGCCCATCTTATCTTTGTATTATATAGCTTACAACATGCATTGTATATGTTACATGACGGACTAACGATTGCACACACACCATAGTTATTCACATTTCTGATATGTCTCGTGGATATTAATATAAGCAGTTTGCCGCATGTGTTATAATGGCAAAATATGAATGCATGATAATTATTGTCTGGAATGTAGTTCACCTGCACAGTAGTTAGCCAAATCACTGTTACAGTCAATGTGCCTTGAATAATCTAATAACAACAATACTAGATAAGCAACGTATCGGTTGTGCAACAAAGTTATGTCATACAGAGATGTCATTATCAAAAATACTAGTAAGATTGCTGTTAAAAACAGTTGTAGATGTCATATAAAAATGTATTTTGCATGATAAAATACGCAAATGGCCGTAACTTCAACATATCTCAAGAGCTGAACCATATGATGTGATGATATGTTGGAACCATTCCCTTGAATGACATCATCATTCTGCATTATCTGCAAGAAGAAATGGAATATGTTTGTGGAATCTACATTAAAACAAGTAGTAATGGTTGTTGTTAATATAACCAAAAATTAATAACATCATCACGCAGTGACATTGAGCTATGTGGTGGCTAGATTTTAAAAGTCCTCAAAAATAACTTGAAGCAATTTGTACCAGAAGTGTATCATTGTCATACAGAGTCAGTAGTACAATTGCTTCTCTTGCTCATGTGTGGCGCGCGTGTTTTGCCATATCCGTTCTGTTTATGTTGGTTCCCTCCAGACTAATTAGCCAAGGATTTTGAGTATTTTCAAGTTATGGGTATAATTCAACAGTAGCTATGATTCTGTTCAAGTATGTTTTACCTATGCCCTGTAAACCCATTTTAGAAAGTTATTTAATAAACTGTCCTTAGTGATTGAGGAGTCGAACAAGGACAAGAGTCAGGATGATGTTGAAGACAGCGGGCAATGTTGATGATCTTATGTTAGCAGCACCAGAAATGGTTGTAACAGTATGGAGGGTAGCAACTGAAGTCTGGGGACTGGAGACGGACACTGTGCTGCCACCATCAACAATATACACTGCTGGGCAGTTGCTACCTTGGCACTCATGGGTTTCTGTAATACATTAAAACATATAATTGCTATCGACAAACAAGTAGATAAGAAAGAAGACTTCCAGCCACATTGCCCTGTGTCCAGTTGTTCAACCAGTCAACAGCTGCACTATAACACAGCTTATTCGTTCTGCACACCCAGATAACATGTCAAAAAAAGAATGTCATTGCCAATGTCTTTCTGGTAGGGGAAGGTGGGGCAAATACGCACACCACATTATTGACCACACTATATGTTTCAGAACTGTGTTATACAATAGGACTAAACACACGCAACATACATAGTCTGAACTTGCCATTTCAGTTAATGGCAATAACCGCACACGTTACATTTTGCTAAAATATATAATTTTTGCATTGGAGATGTAGTCTAGAAAGTGACAATTGTCATCAACTACATATAGTATTTACTGAAGCAACATTATGCCCTTTTGGAATAAATAGTTCATTAGCTAGGGTGCATGATACTTTACATGTACAGACATGCTCCAACTTCTCCTACTAGAACATAGCAACCAGGAAGTGGCAGTAAAAGACAATATGACTTAGGATGTGTAAACAAATTTAGCTAAATGGTTAGCACCAGGAGCATGAGGACGAATCAAGATTTAGCAAAGAAGCCATTGGTTTATCGAGAGTCCAAAATTTTTTCATTCATGTATAACCCGCCCTCCTGATATATGTGTCAACCTTGTTTTTAAACATGTTCACGCTACTAGCAGTTACACAATCTGTAGATAATGTGTTTCATTCATTTACTCTCCTCTGTGACAATGAGTACTTCCTGATATCCAATCTACACTGATCCTTTACTAATGTTACCTCGTGTCCTTGAATGTCTCTTGAATGAGAAAAAATATTTCTATAAACATTTTCATACCCATTCAATATCTTAACAACTTCACTTTGATCTCTTCTTAACCTCCCTGCCTCTAGGTTTGTCAAGGCACATTCTTTTAGATGTTCTTCATAACTAAGGTTTATCAGTTCTGTATCCTCTGTTCATGTGTATTTATATCCTTCTTACAACATGGTCTCCAAGCTTGTATACAGTATTCTAGATGAGGCCTTTTTTTCTTGTATGTTATATTTCTCAAAATCAACCCAAACATTGTATTACCCGTTGAAGCTGCAATACCACACTGCTTTGAAACTTTCATATCAACACTTATTTTTACTCCTAAGTCCTTTTCTTTTTACGGAAGTACCTAGAACAGTATCTACTTCTACTTCATTAATTGGCAGAGTCCGTCAGTCAGGATATTTACGCCAATGGTAGATTAGAGAATGAGATCACCAGCTCTGTGAGTCCACAACAGGTTTTTACTATTTTCCTGTATGATGTCTTTTACTTCCCCTGACATAGACACCAGATAGAAGGGACCAACGGCTTTTACTGTCTCTTCCGAAAGACAAAGGCAAAGTTGGGTGAATGAAGTTGCCCAAGCTTCGAAACGGCAGTAGGTGGTTTCGACCGAAAAAGTCCGATGCTCTACCACAGGTGGTTTTGAACCCCGGTCCCACCGACCGAAAGTCCGACGCTCTACCACACGACCACCACGTCCCACTCGACCACCGCGCCCCACTCAACCAAAGCATCCCATTTTATAGTTTACATCCAAATTCCCATGTCCTGCATGTAGGCATTTACATTTCCCAAAATTTAATAACTTCTGCTATTTTACAGACCATTTAACTAATTTGTCTATATACTTTTGTAAATGTTGTTTATTACCATCAATATTAACCTTTCGATACACTTTGTGTCATCCTGAAATTTCAGTAAATTGCTTGGTATATTATCCTCCAAGTCACTGAAATATATTAAGAATGATAAAGGTCCTAATACTGATCCTCGTGGTACCTCACTCAAAAGTTATTTCCAGTTTGAAACCTCCCATCTACTACAACACGCTGTTTTCTTTCAGTCAGACATTTCCCTGTCCAGTCGATTATGCCGTCCCTGATATCATAGGCTTTTAATTTAAGTATTAATCTTTGATGTGGCACTTTGTCAGAAGCTTTCTGAAAATCTAATTAGATAATGTCTACTGGTGATCCCTCGTCTATCCACTATGTGATTTCTTCCAAAAAAAACATAACATATTTGTTAAGCATGACCTCGCTTTTAGGAATCCATGTTGAGATGGATTTAATAATTTATGCCTAACAAGGAAGTCCACCATCTGATCTTTAATTAACCTTTCTAATAATTTGCAAATCACTGGTTTGTAATTGTTTGATTTATTTCTCGAACCCTTTCTAAATAACAGTATGATGTTTGCTTCTTTCCATTCAAAAGGAATCACTCCCTCTTTTAATGACAAGTAGAACACATTAGTATGTTTCCATTAATAGTTTTGGTGGAATTCCATCCACTCCATGTAATTTATTATTCATCATTGCCTTTATTGTCTTAGCTACCATTTTGGAGTTACAGTTAACTGCAATAGATAGTCTGATTTAGCCTATTGAAATTTAACATCTGGAACTGGTAATGAACTAATACCCTCTCTGGTAAACACTGAACTAAAGTATCCATTTAGGTATTCCGTCATTAAGAAAAACTTGTCATATTATACTTTCAACACTATCTTCTAGTGGTCCAAACTTGTCTCGTGCGTTTTGTTGACTCATGACATATACATAATAACTCTTGCTGTAATTGTTTATGTTACAGGTTAATTTTTGTTGACAGCTTCTCTTAGTCTCACTTCAGTCGTAGCTGCATAAAGTGCCTCTTTGTAATTTGTGTAGTTTTCACCCGTTCTGGTTCGCCTATAAAACCTCCACATAATTTGCTTATGTGCTATTTTTCGAATAGCTTCTTTTGGCAAGTGCTTCTTTCTAGATCGTTTCCTTGATTTTTTTTTAAAATTTTATCAATGATGCTTTCAACTTAATATTTTGAAATGTTCCAAAATTCAATTGCTGTCTTTCTCCTCAACACGTTATTCCAATCTAGCTTTGCTAAGTATTTTAAATTGGCAGAGAGAACATGGAAAACAAGGCTATCAGCACAAACAACAAACTCTGCTGCATGCTCACCATACAGATGGACTTTTCCAGTGGCATTGCCCATGCGGTTCTTGCCCTCACATATGTAGTCGCCATAGTCATCAGCCTGGATATTAATGATGGTCATTCGATACCAGAATGTAGCTGGTGTCTGATTCATCTGGACATCGATTACATATTTTGCGTCATCGTCGATGGCTACACGGCTACCATTCACGTCCATCTGATACCAAGCCAAGTCCGGATGTGGATAACCTGCAATATTTGATGATTGAATGTGTTGATCATTCATTTCCAACAAATGCAACAACAGAACGTACTTGAGTCTGTGTAGATGTACGCGATGCAATGCTACTTTTAGCATAGGATGTGTTGGAATCGTGTTTGTATGTGCACGCACACACCCCACATATATCCAGAGAAGATGTTATCGTCAATCAAGTTATTTCACTTATTGATGTCTGATTTGTATGAAATCATTCAATATGACTGAGTAATATTTTTTCCAACAGGTATTTATAGTATGGATTGCATTTCCTGGTATATGTAAACATAATTCTAAGCACAATCGGACACAGTGGAGTTCTAATGTAACCACAATCAAATATTATTTTCAAACATTACATGTGACTTACATAGCTAAACACAATCAGGTAATAAGCCAAGCTAAAGGGGAGGTTTATAACAAAGTTAGTTATATAGCCACATTCTAGATACACCCACATGCATATTATTAATGTAATGTCACATGTCCAATATGGACTTTCCATATGAGTGTAATGTGTAGTGTAAAAGTGTGTGTGTGTGAGTGAGTGAGTGAGTGAGTGTGTGTGTGTGTGTGTGTGTGTGTGTGTGTGTGTGTGTGTGTGTGTGTGTGTGTGTGAGAGAGAGAGAGAGAATTGGCACAACCTGTGTGAGAGTGGACAGTATGTGTGAGTGTGTACTGTCTCTGTGTGTGGGCGTGCGTGTGCCAATGTGCACAACCTGTGTGAGTGTACGCATGCTGTCTGAGTGTGGACAGTATGTGTGAGTGTGCACAGTCGGTGTTAATGTGTACAGCCTGAGTGAGTGTGCACAGTCTGTGTGAGTGTGGGCAGTATGTGAGTACCTTCAATAATGCACTCCATGGAGGTGTTATACGACTTGGCCTGGCTGTAGTTTGACTGTACTGGTCGGGCAGTAGGCTTGAAGTTGATGTAGAGAGTGACATCATATGTGGCTGGGGGACGCGCACCATTGTCAGCAATGCACCGGTAGACACCGCGGTCACCATGTGTGAGGTTTGTCAAATTCAGTATATTTCCCTGTTTTTAAACATAAATATACTATCATCCAAAAAAAAAAGAAATGTAAATGGCTCAATTCAAATATTAATAAACTCTTGCTTTTAAAAAACCTCCTCAACTGATTTAGCTCATTGCAAATCATGCAAACTGCACCATTCTGAAGCTAGTATTTCAACCAATTACATGGAGCATGCCTCGGGTTCAGCTTCGTGCCGAAAGCATTCAATTTGACCATTCCACCACCTTGCACATAATTTTATCCATGTATCCTGACCGCAGCTATCATACCTTCAGAGAGAACGTGTTGATGGGACTTGGCAAGGGTTTGCCATTGGCTCGCAGCCATGTTATGCATTCAGGTAAGATTACAAGACTGATAATGTCAGTCATGTAGTTTTTTCGTGGATACGCATTGTGAAAACTGTCCTTACCGTTTAAGTAACACGCACACGTGATGCACATGACAATATAATACTTACCTAGAACAACCACACTGCCATCTTTGGAAGACCAAAATCCTCTTCCAAAGACGGTGCACGTGTATGTGCCAGCATCTTGGAGCCCAAGACGACGTATGATCAGCAGGTATGTCACCGTCTCTCCAAATCTCGTGACACTGAAACATTGAGTTAACTCCACAAATGACGCTGTGTGTCATGTGAAGTCCATGTCATTATAGGTGACACTGAAACATTAAGTTGTCATCGTAGTTGACACTGAAACATTAAGTTAACTCTACAAATGACTCTATGTACCATGTAAAACCCATATCATCGTAGGTGGCACTGAAACATCGAGTTAACTCCATCGATATACATGTGTCATGCGAAATCTCAGTCAAACTGATACAACAAATGCCTATGAAAATCGTTGCAGATCAACATCATATAAAGAGGAATTCTACATGGCAGTTATGTTATGTCACTGGATTGTTGAAATAAAAAGCAAATCACTAAATTAATACCATACTACGAAATTGCATGGTACATTTCGTTAGTGGTTTCTATGTGAAAACACTAATACAACATGAACCCAGCAATTTTCATATGAACCATGAACCGGTCACAAAGACAGCAAATATTTCCTGAAGAGAAAACAAAATATTTAAATGCCAGGGCTTGAAATTACCAGAAACAACACTAGCAATTAAATGTTATTGGTTTTGTAAAAATGCTACTCAGTTTGGTAACAAATGCCTTTTTCGTGGTCTTAAATGGCCATAGTTTGCGACAAAACCATTAGTCTTGTTCCTTCTCTTTCCTTCCATGTAGACTGTCATTTAAAGTCAGATTGTTTCTTGGTTCGTTAACCAGGCAATAGTCAGCGGCCAATAAAAGAGGGTTCAGGTGAAATATTTACTGGATCCGGATTCTCGAATGACTTAAACATTCATAACTTCTTACGTCAAATAGACTTACATGACCTATCGTTACTTTTATCATACCTTTACAAAAATATGTATCGAAAATATCACAGAACATGTACAAGGATTGAATAGCCCACTTCACTCTTGGTTATCAATTAGAGAGTTAACTTGTTTGATTGTTAAAGAATTTAATTAGTTATGTATCATTTTGGAACCTAATTCTGAGGGAGGAGATTGGTGTGAAAGAAGGTTTCAGGAGGAATCTCGCGAGGAGCCGGTTAAAGTGGGCTGGACACGTGGAAAGAATGGAACGGGAACGAACGAAGAGACTGGATGCGCTGAAAGTGGAGGATAGATGGAGAAGAGGAAGACCGAGACTGAGGTGGGAGGAATGTGTGAAGAGAAATTTGGCAGGAGTGGGGGGCGGAGTGGAGAATGAGAGCGAGATATAGGGGGAGTGGAGTCGGGTGGTGGAGGTGGCAGTGAAACAGGATCAGTGACGAAGAAGAAGGGGAAACAAACATCGATGACTGATATCGGTGTCAGCCTCACCCCGGACTTCAGGGATAAAGAGGAGAGCAACAACAATTTGTGCATATGAATTTCCTCAAACCAAAAGTGTGTATTATGCATATATCACAAGTGCACACCTGAGAGAAAACAATACAACATGAACATGTTCGATACTCCATCGGTGTAAGGCAGCAGCCCAGGCGGATACGTGCATTCAGGTAAGATTACAAGACTGATAATGTCAGTCATGTAGTTTTTTCGTGGATACGCATTGTGAAAACTGTCCTTACCGTTTAAGTAACACGCACACGTGATGCACATGACAATATAATACTTACCTAGAACAACCACACTGCCATCTTTGGAAGACCAAAATCCTCTTCCAAAGACGGTGCACGTGTATGTGCCAGCATCTTGGAGCCCAAGACGACGTATGATCAGCAGGTATGTCACCGTCTGTCCAAATCTCGTCAAAATGATGCCGTACTTGTTGTAGCCATCTTGTACCGGGTTCAGATAGTCATCAATGACAATGTTATCGGCGACTGAGATAATTGTCCGTATTGTTGCTATACGACGGGTCCATTCCACCTTTGTGAAATACATACTTCCATCACCAACTAAAAATATAATTTATGTAAAACAACAGTGTAAATAAAATAAAATGCTGCCCAGAATCAATTTTGATAACTGCAGAAATCTACTACCTGTCAAAATTTCAGTACATGAGTTGTCACATCACTTGCGGGACACATCAGTGACTGTTGATGTTACCATTAGTACTAGTAAATATGCGACATGTTTCCCTTTATTAAACGAAAATGCATGCAACTATATGTAATGATCACCCCAAAAAAGATATCGATAGACAACAATGCCCCTGTGATGTTTTTATGCTTAACGAGTCACGTCTTGCCACAGTGATCGTCGAAGTCACGTTTTGCCACAGTGATCGTCGAAGTCACGTCTTGCCACAGTGATAATCGAAGTCACGTCTTGCCACAGTGATAGTCGAAGTCATGTCTTGCCACAGTGATCGTTGAAGTCACGTCTTGCCATAGTGATCGTCGAAGTCACGTCATGCCACAGTGATCGTCGAAGTCACGTCTTGCCATAGTGATCGCCGAAGCTTCCGAACATCCGGCAAAAGTGTATCCATTGTTCAATAATTGTAGGCATTTATTTCAAAAATAATTGTTCAAAAATCCATTAATTCGATGAAATATGATTTATAATATTGGTCTCTTGTGCATAGGTTTCTTTGAAAGTCTGCATCTTGTTCAGTGTTTATCGTATCATTTCCCATGTTTCCGGGCTGCATGGCAACAGTGACTTTCAACATTTGAGTTGAAAATTCTCAGCTTTGCTATTTAGATCCAAGATTGTACATAGTGTCACTCATCTACATACATGTACGTATATTGTAGGACGTAATGATAAATTACTGATATAGCGTGAGATAGAATCAGTCAATCAAATTGCCAAACTTGATCTATTTCCGGGTTATAAATGTTGGTAAATACATAAAAACAGGGCCTAGATGTGACATTTTCGAGCCCAACAGAAGGTTCACGGGCCAACAGTTATGTTAAAGAAGAGAATATGTCATTCTGACAACAATCTTAAGAAACCTTTGCACATTCAGCATTCTAAATCACAACAACTATTATCGATTGAAAGGAAACAATGTTTTTGAAAAAAGGTGTGCTTGAATAAAATATTTACAATTACCAAACAATACATAGGTGTTTTACAAAAACACAAAATAGGCTAGGTAGTGGCATTTCAGACATCTGTACATGTGGGGAAATATATCAGATTAAACTGCTTTTTAGATCAGCATGCACATGTGTACCAGTAATACATCTTAGCCTGTCACTACTGTTATAACTACTAATGTTGTTTTCATTCAAACTACAACCTGACAGCATCCAAATCCTCACTTTATTGTCTGTTCCATGTCTGGCTACATTTAAGCAACCCTGTCTGGTTACATTTAAACAACAAATAGGCAGCATCCAAGTCCTCACCTTATTGCTGGTAGCCAATCTGGTTACATTTACACCACAACAACCTGGCAGCATCCAACTACTCACCCTGTAATAATGTCCGAATACAGAACAGCTGAGGTAGGCAGTTGATCCAATTTGCTTTAAGTCAGGTAGAATCGGCTTTATCTGAGCTTCCTGTGCATAAACTGAAAATAATAAGCAATGTACAGAATGCAACATGCTTTTTGAACGAGAACTCCTTTGCTGCGTAAATTAAACGTGCTGACGAATATGGATAAAAATATACCGGGATGACGGGTGTGGACAGGCAGTGAAAACATTGCGGGATAAAGACTCACATTCCTCTTGCGCAATGTGTGTTGTTTGCATAACCACATGCCATGACAAATGTTTACTTATCACAGACACCACACCAGACACATGCCATGACAAATGTTTACTTATCACACAGACACCACACCAGACACATGCCATGACAAATGTTTACTTATCACACAGACACCACACCAGACACATGCCATGACAAATGTTTACTTATCACACAGACACCACACCAGACACATGCCATGACAAATGTTTACTTATCACACAGACACCACACCAGACACATGCCATGACAAATGTTTACTTATCACACAGACACCACGCCAGACACATGCCATGACAAATGTTTACTTATCACACAGACACCACACCAGACACATGCCATGACAAATGTTTACTTAAAGCCAGAGCTGCAACAACTTATCTGAGTTCAAAGTAACCATTTCACACCTCGCGAGGTCTTAAAATAACGTACTACTAGACACACAAATTTCAAATGTTTATTTAGGACCGAAGTAGCAACATCTTAATTGACTTCAAAGTAATCATTGCATTGCACACACTATAAATCTTAAAACAACGTATTACAAAGATAAGCACTAAACTCTACGTACATGTCGACATTAATTATTCAAATAATATAACCAGGATAGGATCAACACACTCAGCAAGACACCTTTGTAACATTGTGTCTACTAAATCGCTCCAACCATACAGTTTCCTTGGTTGCACCGCTATTTGTTTAATCGGTGACTCAACTGATATTGTAAATATATTAAAATGTATGTATAGTCAAAATAGAGTTATTAATTTATTTCATTTAAAGTTTGTAATAATTTCCATGAAGCAAATGTATTATTTCGATAATGCACAACGCTATACATGTCTCAGACCGTGCGTTGTTGGAATTCCTGCTGCATTAGTCTCGCTTATCCGACTCTCGCTCGGCTTCGCGAGTCCGCCGAGAAGAGAGTCTGGCAACAGAAGCATGTTTTGAGTGTTACAGTCATCAGGTGGCACCACTGGTATACGCAAAAATTATGGCATTATCAATCTTTGAAGTAATCTGACGTATTGGTACATTTTCGTGATCTTGTGATCTTTCTGATCTTATTATCTGACATTTTTTTGGATAGTCCGGAGTCTTTTTTAGACAGGATACATGTCAAATGAAGAAGCCAATAAAGATACACAGATGCGGACTGACTGTAGAAAGAGGTGATTTGTATGTTGTATGTAAGTGACAATCTAAGCCTAAGGTAAGTACATTAAAAAAACATCAAAATTGTTCTATTATCATTTAAACACTTCTGTGTGATAAGGTATGCTATGCAGTTTATAACTCTTTTTGATTTTTCTTCAATATGTATTATTTGTTAAATTATTCAACTTTTTAGTGTAATAAAAAGGGGTATTTTGTTTACACTAGTCCATTTCTTGTCATATGGGTTTAAATTGTGGGCTGCACTGCCACTGAATGTAAGGGCAAATGGCATAATGTGTACTAATGAAGATATTGAGGTGGATTAAAAAGTTTTAAGACCTTAAAATGTTGACCTATTAATGGGTGAACTCGTCATAACTTTGCAATGACCTACTTACTTGACCTACAATGACCGTTGACCTACTTATGTTTAAAATACCCTAAGTAATTAATTAATTATATATAACACAAGATCAGTAAGTTGAGAGAGGAGTGTAAGGTAGAATGTATACATATATATATATATATTGACCTTAATACCCATTATTGACCTAATTACATGCGTTAATGGTCTATTTATTTTTAATGAAGTATGGATTGTGGTGCTATCATGTCAATAGAGGCTGTAATTGTTGACCATAATACTGACCTTACAGTGACCTGATTATTTGACCTCCATTGACCTATTTACATTGATAAATTACCTATTTCAGCCATAAATAATTATGCACGACAGTGGTGTTCGTAAATGTACTGGGGAAATGGTATACACAATTGACTTTAGTACGGTGTGATCTTTTGATGACTGAATTATGTATAATTATGGATGCCTTCTCAAATCGATTTTTTTGGTCTTATTTCAAATTCATTTTACAAAAATTCAAGCCTACCTAGTATCCACTACGACATGCTAGCTTGTCTGTGCTATTAAACTAAACTATTAAATTATTTTATGCTTCAACAAGCGTTACAACTGCATCCTCAACTGATTTAGCCTATTGCAAATCTGGTTCATTTGCACAAACGAACTAGCACATTGCAGTGGATACTAGTTTGGTTTTTCACAAAATTAATTTGAAGGAGGCACCTTTGAGGAGGCACCTATAAGTGAAAATCTAAATGCTGAAAAATCACAATTTTCACCATTGATGAAATTTCATAACTTTATCATGTGATCAGCAAGAGGACGGAAGTCACGCCCACGATCGGCACTGACTCGCGCATTGTTTGCCATTTGGGACATCCACTATTTTGAGCCTTACCAGATTTATTATTATTAAACATTTATAACGTGCCATGTATCCGGGTGAAACACCTGTTCAAAGCTGCAGTTGTACAAAATATAAGTAAGATACATTAAAATGAGCTAAAACAGATAAAACGATAAAATTTAATGAGCTAACAGGTTAATTAACTAACATAAGTTGCTTAAATTAATAAAATAAAATGGTAGAATAAGTTATAAGGCAGGGTAGGGCATTCTATAGAATCAGCACAGCCACCAAGAATGAACGACTAAAGTCAATTCTCTTGATGATTTCAACAAAAATTAAACCAACTGTGGATATTACTTAACAATTCACACACTACATATTAGGACATCAACAAACCGGATTTACAATAGGCTAAGTCAGTTGACGATGCAGTTTTAAGTGACATGTGGAGCTAGCATAATAATAATTATTCATAGAATCTGTAGTGTTTACTGCATAATTATAAAGAGCACAAATATATTATTGCAAATGGAAATAATTGTGTGAAAAAAAAACAATTTATTATACATTGTGAGAGCTTTTTAATTTTCTGCATGCATAACGCAACAATTATAGTCCAGTGTCAAAACTGGTTTACAGTACACTGCAGGCAGGTTCAGTACATCAATATTCATATTTCACTGTGTCATGAAATAATATCCTGCACTTCAACACAGTCAGGTAATGTTTATTTATTGTTCACTGTAGGCTGATATGAAGACATGGAGAAAGACAACACCCAAAGTAGTGCAGCAGTACAAGAACTAGTCGGCATCAGCCCGGCATGAAAGGAACTATAAGGAAGATTATAACAGTACACTGCAGCAATATTCACAGTTCACTGTTTCATAAATCCAGTCCATATCAATGTTCACGAGACATTATAGGCTCATTGCAGCAAAGTTCATAAGTTGTTCACATGACATTGTCGGCGTAGTATACACATATTCACTGTTTCGTAAATCCATCCATGTGTAATGTTTGGATTTCACAGCCTGATATACAATATTTGGCTGATCTAAACATGCCAAAATTTCTACTGAAGCTGCATGCGAAGTTCATTCTGGATGTCGATCCTCTTGGCTGGAGTAACTGTTGCAGCACATAATCTTCTCGGAAGTCACTGGCCCTACAATGATACAGTATTTTCGACTGATAATTGTCTGTGATTTTGCAACTGATGTGTGAAATATTAGTAATTACTGTAAGCACAATTTACAAATGTGTACAATCAGCCCAAACAAGATCTGACTGATTGATACTTATGTATATGTGTTTCAGACAGTAGACAACTGATATATGTTTATAATGTAATTTAACCAAACAAAATGCATGTACACATGCACGAATTGGCCACCATTAATAATTGGCTACTTTAAAAGCAGCCTTGTCACATCGTAGACTTTTCAAGTTAATGACATTTCTATCCAGTTTACAAATTAGAGTTACACTGGCAGTTAGGAATGTAAAATAATTAGATTAGTTGTGTTGTTAGCATTGGCACATTAAATTGACTATGGGAATGGCATAGCTAGGTAACCGAAACATATTTTGTATATTGGTGGGGCATGAAAATTGTGAGTTGAAGTCACATTCAGCGAATTTTTGTCAATGTCACATATACACCACTAATATTTGGAGAAGCTAAAAAAATTGCTCATCTGCCCCTGATATATCCCTGGGTGCAACTGCCCTCATCCCCTGTTACAGATTGTTTGTAAATATCTGTGAAATGGAATTCAGTTGCTACATTGTTGTTTTGTGGAAGGCAATATTGATCCATTGTTATTTCTTATTTAATTAGGCATGTTGATCAATGTTATTATTAGGCATGTTGATCAATGTTATTATTCATGTGTATTGTTTTATATCAAAAAATCTTAATTTATCATATTTTATGTGTGTACAACATAACAAGTGCTCAGTGTATTAAGTTGGTGGCACACACAAATTAAATTTAAAAACAGATCTTGTTACCACGTAACACTTGCCATACTTGTTATTGTTATGTTTATTTCATAACTGTCTATGCAGAGTTGCACAGGGAGGATGGTGTAGTTCTCTGTGCAACTTCGCATTGATGTTAATAAGCATCACACACGATACATCCATGTGCACAAAACAACGCCAAGTTTGGAATGTGTCTATATACCGGCCATCCTTAATATTTTGTATCTGCTTTATTTGTAAGTTGTGGAACTAAAGTTCTCTATCATGACAGTAATATCCCATTTGGTAGTTATATCAATGTAATGAACATTGTAAAAAATATAAATTAAAATAATGTAGTAAACTTAATTATAAATGTATGAAAAACAATAAGGAATTGTAAAATCAGTGTTTTGTTAATACACAATTTTTTTTAATATTCAGTAGATGCAATTAAAATAATATATCAGTATCTAGGATGTTGACTGAAGTATAATGTCAATAAGCAGACAAAATCTATAGACACAGTAGTTGCTTTGTTGCTGGGCAAGCACAAATTCACTAGGCAGCTTTCATGTATACAGCGCGTGCATGTTTATAATACCACGTTAATACTTTTATAATATATATATATATATATATATTAATCATAATTACCTCTCAAGAAACTTGCAGTTTGTTCTGGATAAGCAAGTTTCTTGAGAGGTAATTATGATTAATATTAATAACCAAGAAACCGGATCATCTATCCATTCAAAGTATATATATATAGTTTTTGTCTGCTTATTGACATTATACTTATATATATATTTATTAACATGACCAAGGCTGCATACAATTACACAAAATCAAATCAATTACGTTTCATTTTTATTTTTAATTACACCAGTCCTGTTTCAATTACAATTATTATGGATCTCCCCACAGAAAGGCACATGTATGCAAAATTGGCGCATACGAAAAATTACGAAAAACACACACTTGAGAATGATATAATTATCAGAAAAAAATGTGTACTAGTTGGAAGTTCAGGCCATGTGCCAGCTGATAATATGCTTGCCAGGTAACATATCAAGTACACCAAGGAAAATTGTGTATATACGTACCCTGTTGGAAGCATTCCCATCCCATCACGTCCATCAGCAATGTTCTGGATGCAGGCAAACTCTTTCAGTGGCAATGCAAACACTAAATGTTAACGACTCCTCTTGCTCTGTCGATAGCACCTGCGACTTGTAATGACACCTCTTGTTCTGTCGATAGCACTTGCGACTTGTAACGACTCCTCTTGCTCTGTCGATAGCACCTGTGACTTGTAACGACACCTCTTGCTCTGTCGATAGCACCTGTGACTTGTAACAACACCTCTTGCTCTGTCGATAGCACCTGCGACTTGTAATGACTCCATTTGCCTTTCTGCAGGCGTTACTGGATGAAGTGCCAGCAGCCAACCAGCGTCAGTATCAAGCTTAATAAGCTACTTATGTATGTGCCCAGAATATGGGTGCATACATAATTTCTGTCACAATGGGAACACCCACTCTGTGTCACGGCGAAGATGTGTGTGACAAACGGTGGTGCCACATCGCGGAGCCTGGATAACTGAGGTTACTGCTGCATATGCGATTCCGACTTGGGCGGACGTTGTTTGAATTCCAATAATGGACCGGCCCAAGCAGGGTTGTTTGAGTTAAATCATTTGATTAAAATTATTGATTTAAATCACTCCCAAAAAAATATTAAAAAATCATTGATTTATGATTTTTAGTTCCGATTTTTTGGAATTTAACACAAATAATTGTTTACAAGCATCGAGATCAACAAAGTTTTGTATGTTTTTTAATACAAAAGCACAAAGTGCACACACTTGTGTAGCTGTATTGACACCAGATAGCCTGATAGTCAAATATTTTATGACATTGTGTATGTTTGAGCTATTCCCTTTCTGAATGCAGTGAAGCCACACAAACTTGTCTTCCAGAGGAAGTATCTTTTCAAGTCAGAAGCCCTGAGTTAAAGTCCACTTAGTGCTTGTGCTAGTTGTTACCAATTCAATATGTTGACTCAAGTGAGACAGTCTGGGCAAAATTGTTTAATACTGTACCAGTTTGCAGTTTGGTTGGAGACACTTAGAGTACACAGAGCCCTTGACAGGTGCTAATCCACCCTCACAGCAAACAGTAATAAGCACTGGTACAGCTACAGACACACAGCATGCTTTCCTTTCCAAGACAGATTAGGCAAATACAGGGAGGGTGGGGTGAGGTCTTGTGGACATTGTCTAATGTCTTCATATAAGCAAAAATCATGTACCCTCTGTTAAGACAAGTACCTAAATCGATTTGAATAGAACATGTTTGAAAGAGTTGATAAATATAAACATCTTTATAAATGTCTATATACCAGATTAAAAAATATATATATATCTGATTTAAATAAAAAAAAATTTGATTTTTTAAATAAAAAAATCAAGATTTTTTTCAACCCTGGGCCCAAGTTAGGATCATTCCCAAGCTGTCCCGATTCCCCAAAAAGTAATGGTCATAACAATAATATATACGTTTTTTTTGGAGTTGAAATTTAATAGTAGTAAACCACTAAATATACAAATTAACAAGACGAAATTTGTATCCTTCTGGCATAAACAGTTCATTAGTTATGACAAGTTATATCTCAGGTGTGCGGACATCAGGGCTGGGGTCAATTCCAATTCAATTTTTTATTCAAATCCAAGCTAAAATCTTTCAATTCCAATTCAATTCCAAATTACTTCTACAGGCCTTTTTCCAAAGCAAACGCTTGGGATAATAATAATATGTAACTGTAATATACATCTTTTTCTGTAATAGTAAATGAGGAACTTTTTTCAAAAGTAATAGTAAAAGAGGAACTTTTTTCAAAAGTAATAGTAATATATCCGAAAGTAATAAATAATAGTAGAACACATTTTTATTACATCTGTTACTGCAAACTTATAAAATATCAAGTTTGTTTGCATGTTATTCCAACTACTGGTAATTGTAAACAATGTACAGACAATGGCTGAGCTGTTATTCAAACAACATGAAAAGACCAGTAGGCTGGTTTCAGAAATACCTGCTCAATGAAACAATGCAGGAGTAGCAAGCCAATTACTAATTGTTGGAATGCCCCATTGGGGTGGCTATGGCTTCACACATTCCTAACACACATAAAGGACATGGTTTCAGATATGTGCAGGCAGACAACAAACATTACCTTAGAGCAGGAGCTGCAACCTGTATTGAATTCAAAGTAAGTTCATCACACCCCACCATAGTTTGATTTAAGCAGAACTTAGAACTGAGTTCTTTTTTATAATTTCCACATGGCAGACCCTTTGTTCCAATTTGGACAAATGTTCTCACCTCAAATCTTAAAATGGTGCACAAATGTATGTTTAGCTGCTACAAAGGCTACGATTATATGATTGGATTGAGGATTACATTGGAAATAAAACCAGATCACATCAGCGCTAGAAAATGAAGTTTAATTCATGTTCTTTCAATTCCAATTCAACTTACTCAAAATCATTCAATTCAAATTCATGAATTGTATTAAAAATTCCAATTCATTTTTAATTCACCCCAGCCCTAGCAGACATGCCTCACCTTCCCCTACTACATATTCTATAGAACTAGTTTGTCTATTTCAATTTTCCATAGATTTGGATAGACATTTATAGAATCATACAGAGCATAGCAGAATATTGTATAAAAAACTGTACAAACTACAAATTCTGTAGCTATATGCCCCAAAAAATCATAAAATCATACAGAATAGATTTTTATTGCTACAGGATGAAAACACTTTAAATGACTACTACATAACACTTTTTAAGCGGTAACAACACCAAAGATGTAACATATATTCTATACTATTATCTACAATATATAGACCAATATAGCCTATAGTTTACCTGAAGAAAATGCGCTGGCGAAAACGATCGCAACTCCCATCACACAATTCCGCACCATCTCTGCCATCTGTTGACCACAGTCTGTTTTCTGAACAGGATCTAACCATCCCTCTATTATTGGCTCTAATGAGAGTTCGCATACCTTAAGTTACAGGTGTAAATAGTATAAGATAAAAAGCCGTGATCACGTGACTTATAAACTTGTCGTAGATGGTCGCAGGATCTCGTGAGAATGTATAAAGTCAGTGATTAACTTAATCTCTGACGGAATGCATTCTCTCTAGATTCTATTATCATTTACGAACAGTTAATGCCACGTGATCACAGTGTTAGCACCTGTCAGGTATGTGTACAGAGCTAATATATTACGCCACATCTAGGTGGCAGTAATGAGAAGTGTTTCCGCCAGATGGCACCACTATCTCGCGGGATATGGCGGAGGGAGTTGTTGAGGCGCGTTATGTATTGTTTACAAATTTGTATTCACAATTATCTTATTATCTATATAATAATTTATGCGCGGTGCATTATGTGCACTGTTGTATCCGCAAATAGTTCAAACCGTCATTTAAATATCAAGTTATCAATTACACTGATTGTGACATTGCAATGACAGTCGCTGCATGAGTCGTCAGTGCCAGTGACAGTATGAGAGACAAGTTGAGACTGAGTCAGAAGTTGAGCCAGTGCATGACTGTCTGACGGCTGAGCCTGAGTTACGAGTAGCGTAACGTCTGATTAACTTCATTAGTTTCACAACGTTAACAATGTATGCATACCCAAACATTTGCTGTGTAATGGAGGTATAATGGCAAGTATCGAATGAAATTAGACAATCTAAAAGAAGCCATGAGCAAACATTAGCATGTACCATAAAAAATGACAGCAAGACAGCCAAGAGAAGTTTAATGCACATATCAGGAGTAAACAGATTGTACAAGACAAGGTTGGACCAATAGAAGATAGTGTTGGAAGTATAATATGACAAGGTTTTTTTAATGGCGAAAGACCTTAAAGGATACTTCAGTTCAGTGTTTACTAGAGAGGAAATTAGTTCATTACCAGTTCCAGATGCTAAATTTCAGGAGGTTAAATCAAACTATTTAGTGTAGTTAATTGTAACTCCAAAAATGGTAGCTAAGACAATAAAGACAATGAAGGATAATAAATAACCTGGAGTGGGTGGAATTCCTCCAAAATTACTAATGGAAACAGTAGAACAAATTAGTATGCCACTTACAAGAGTGTCCAACTTGTCATTAAAAAGGGAGTGGTTCCTGTTGAATGGAAAGAAGCAAACATCATACCATTATTTAAAACGGGTTCGAGAAATAAGTCAGAATTACAGACCAGTGAGCTTAACATCAGTGATTTGTAAATTATTAGCAAGGTTAATCAAAGACCATATGGTGGACTTCCTTGTTAGGCATAAATTATTAAATCCATATCAACATGGATTCTTAAAAGCGAGGTCATGCTTTACAAATATGTTATGTTTTTTTGAAGAAATCACTAAATGGCTAGACGAGGGATCACAAGTAGATATTATATACTTAGATTTTCAGAAAGCTTTTGACAAAGTGCCACATCAAAGATTACTACTTAAATTAAAAGCCCAATGATTAGCCCATGGTATCAGGGATGGCATAATTGACAAGGCAGCGTGTTGTAGTAGATGCGGAGGTATCAAACTGGAAACCAGTGTTGAGTGGGGCACCACAAGGATCAGTATTAGGACCTTTATTATTCTTAATATATATCAATGACTTGGACGATAAATATAACAAGCGACATACTGAAATTTGCAAAAAGTGTTTAAAAGGGTTAACAATGATGGTGATAAACAACGTTTACAAAACGATCTAGACAGATTAGTGAAATGGTCTGAGAAATGGCAGATGTTGTTAAATTTTGGGATATGTAAATGCCTACATACAGGACATGGTAACCTGGAAGTAAACTATAAAATGGGAAATACTGTTCTGGATACCACTGTAAAAGAAAAGGACTTAGGAGTTACAATAAGCACTGAGCATTTCAGAGCAGTGTGGTATTGCAGCTTCAAATGGTAATCAAATTCTTGGGTTGATTAGGAGAAATATAACATACAAGGAGAACAAGCGAATTATACCTCTGTATAAAGCAATAATTAGGCCTCATTTAGAGTACTGTATACAAGATTGGAGACCATATTGTAAGAAGGATATAGATATGCTTGACAGAATACAGAGGAGAGCTACTAAAAAGATTCCAGAACTGAGAGACCTTAGTTGTGAAGAACGACTGAAAGAATGTGGTTTAACAGCCCTAGGGACAAGGCAGTTAAGAGGAGATAAAACTGAAGTTTTTAATATATTGAATGGGTATGAAAATATTGATAGAAATATATTTTTTTCACTCAAGAAAGATAATAGAACTAGAGGACATGAGGTATTATTAGTAAACGATCAGTGTAGATTGGACATCAGGAAGCACTCGTTCTCACAGAGGACAATAAATGAATGGAACAAATTGTGTACAGATTGTGTAACTGCAAGCAGCGTGAATATGTTTAAAAACAAGGTTGACACATATCTCAGGAGGGCGGGTTATAAGTAGATGAACATTGTTGGACTCTCGATAAGCCAATGGCTTCCTTGTCCACTTGCCATATGGGCCTTTGCCTTGGATGGCTATCTTGTTAGATCATATTTTCATGTTGGGTATATACTTATAATTACTTTCTAACTTAAGCATATTGCTATGTACATGGTTACATGCACCGGCACTGCTTGTTAGTACAAGCCTGTATGTTACTGTAATGACAGCTAACCTAGGTTAGGAGGCTAGGACCACATCTACGAGCATTCCATTTGGGACCTGCCCCTCCCTGTATATTATATAAATATATATATAAATAGTACAGGGAGGGGGCGGGTCAGCAATTGAATGTTTGTGGCTAGGACCTAGCCCTGGCCTAGATCCGTAAAGTGTTTTGGACAGGAAGTCAGTCAACTCTGCTCTGCATGCAATAAATTTATAATTAGTGGCAATTTTTTCAATATTTCATTTCCTGCACTAATAGAGATTATGTGTCACAGGTTAAATAATTTTGAAGTGTATAAACTGTTGTAACTTATTGCTGCAGGACACAATAAGTCCTAAGCCAGCCACTTGGTCCCAGATAATACAAAGTTCAGGGCAGCCTAAAAGGTGGCCCAATATTACCATTTTGCTCTCATTTCTGTCATTTATTGCTCCAAATTATGTTTACTACAGGTATGAAAATGTTTGTTCTGTTAATTATTGATATTTAAATTGTAATGATTGCAGCTACATAACTCCTCCAAGTATGATAATACTTGTATATATTCCAGACGAACATGGCAGACCGTAATATATATATTTAGTACTCGGAAGAGCCGTGCAACTAGAATCATTACATAAAATATAAAATTAACAAAACAAACTAGTTCCCAACCCAAGTAGTGAGTTGAATATTGGCATGTACTCCTGTTCACAAAGTGTAAGGTTCATCTTCTCTCATGCAGGTGAAACTGTTATTTTTTGCCAAAAGTCGAGAGTTGGTTGGAAGGAAAGAGGCAGAGTTATCAGTAGAGAGAAACATTTCGGCCGTGAGACTTCATCAGCATATCATCTTGGCCTATCCCATGTGAGTCGAAAACCTTGCAAGTTACATAGAGCACTGATCGAGATTCAGACTAGTGTAATTTGTAATGTACACTTTTTAGTTGTATTGCCCTTTATTTAATTTAATTGTATTTATTATCTTAACTAATTATTTAGTAAACTTTTGTACAGTACCATAGAGTACAATTGATTATGATGTTATATAAATATCATATTTTACATTATTTATTATTTGTAGGTAACTAGTGCAGGTCAGAATTGTATTGTGACGAGAACTGACAGGTCCATCCTCAGTTAAATTTTTTCACTAGTCTCATTTCAAATTCATTTTGTGAAAAATTATACCTCCCTAGTATCCACTGCAACATGCTAGCTTGTTTGTGCCACTTTTGTGTGTAGTTTTTTTTATGAAATCATGAGACAAACTATTAAATTACTTAATGTTTGGTCAAACATTAAAACATTAAGTGAAGTGAAAATGAAAACGCTGAATTTTGACCTTGGTGAAATTTCGTAACTTTATTGTGTGATTGGCGAGAGAATGAAAGTCACGCCCATGATCGGCATTGACCCGCACAGTGTTTACCATTTTGGATATTCACATACCAGATCTATTGACTAAAGTAATTTTTTTTGATGATTTGAAAAAAATAGGCATTCTTTTATTTAATCAACTGCACACTACATATATTTGGATATCAGTGAACTGGATTTGCAATAGGCTATACCAATGGAGAGTGGAGTTTGAAAGCTGACCATACCTACGTTACTATGTTTAGTGTTGTGTAATGCTGTAATGTGTAATGTTGTGTAATGCCATTACAATTTGTTCACTGTTTTTATGATACAAGTATTTTTACATAATGTGTCATTAATCATGGAAAGTATCATAACTACTATATAATCTTAGAATCACAAGAAAATCACAGAAAATATCAGCCTACAATTGGGACTGATGTAATATTTTAAACTGTCAGTTTTTCACCTCAGTGCCAGATAGATTAATATTAGGATGCGCAACTTTGTAAAACCAGGAATAATGACACATTTGGGACTTGTTATTATTATTATGTTATTATTAAAAAACAAACAAAACAGTAATTGTTTAAGATAAGACCATATAACTTTTTTTAGGAATGTGTTCTTTAATAATATATAATTAATCTTTTGTAAGTATAACTGAACCAGAGTAATAAAGTAAATTTGATTCAGACTGGCATCTGTTTGACAGCCTTCAACCGATACAAGACAACGTTGTGCTGGCTTACAAGGACGAATACCTTCCATTAAATGACACTGAATTGCAACTGAATGCGGGTGATGAAATTGCAATTATACCTCCACTGAGTGGCGGCTAGGAAGGTATACAATGTGCAGTAAACTAGATGCTCATATATATACACTTGATGTGGGACATACATATTTGTGTTATTGTATTTTCTCAGTATCATAATTACATTTTATTGTAACCTATTTACATAAAAATCAAGCCAATAAAGTCATAATGCTGGCTGAGATTTAAATAAAATTCAGTCATCGTCATTGTACATCAGACTATATCTGCTACGTTTACACAGTACTAATTGTATACATGTGACAATTTATATTAGTTTCTAACTGTAGTTTGGAGCCTGTAAATGTTTAAGAAATTATATATTATTATAAACCCCGATTCTGCTGTTACAATTGTTGCTGTTTTCTGCACTTACTGGTTGATCCGTTGACAACATTCTGTTGTCCAAATTCCTTTATTTGGATCAATGCCATGCTTTGAAATCTTGTATTCAGCCATAATTCAATGTCAGGTTATGACGTTGACACAACATATTTAAAAAAAAAACAATTAAAATTGTGTATATTTGTGCTATGTAGCTACATAGAGCTATAATGTGTGTGCTATAAGGTGGACAATGGACCACGTCAGCGTTACAGAGTGTCCTTTGAGCATCGAGCAGATGACACAGTTGGTGACGTCCCCATCGTCAGGCGCCATTGCTACATTTATAGGTTCGTAAAACATGGTGGGGGAAACTGTCACTTATTTTGGTGACATTGTCAGATCCCAAGGACTCCCATCCTATTTGATGGGCAAATGTGAGGAGAAAGAAAATACAACTGTTTTTTGAAAATCGGTGAAATATTCACAAGATTTCTTTGTTTTTTGTGAACTAAGGCTAAAAAGTGCACATTTCAAGAGGAAAAATAGCTAGTAAAAGCTTGTGAAACTACATTTTACCATGGTATATAGATATTATAATAGTTCACAAAAAAGTAAGAAATCGCGCAGATTTTCCACCGATTTAAAAAAAAATAGTATTTTCTTTCCGACGTATTTGCCCATCAAATAAGACGGGAGTCCCTGGAATTTGAAACATTGACTTTTTCCCCATCCTGTAGGTGATGCAGTGAATGTGACATGCGACATTATATGAATGTCCCTTATGCAGTTATGGATTGGGGAGATTGGGAGGTATATAGCCATATCATGTTTTTTTATGGATTTGTTTCAAATGGCAAAAAATGTGATAAAGTAAAAGTACATATTTTCTTGTGCTCGTTACACAAGTGTAAACTTATAGCGGTTGAAGTACAAATACTTTTCATGCAATTAAGGCAGTTTTTCGGCACAACATAGCGGAATTCGTTTGGTGTATAGGTATATTTTGTAGCCTCATAAATGGCGACACTTCATCGGAATTGGAATGCTACTGGCAGATTAGCCAATGGATTGATGTAGCTTTATATACAATTTCAAGTAAAAAATGCAGATTTGAAAAAGTGGCAGGTCTTGTATATCATGTTTTGGAGAAAATTGGTTAGATGGGATCAGCAATTATCGAGGTATTGAAACATACGTAAAGGTTTTTTATTGGCATGCAAATAATATCAGATCATTCAGTTCAAAACACATTTGAAGAGTGATTCTCGTGAATATTTGATCTGTGCGCAGTCAACTGTGACAAAGTCTTGCACCTTTTCAATCAGTACTGTATATTCCAGTTTAAATGGCGAGCTCCTTATGAGCATGCACAGGAAACCAGCAGACTTAGATTATCATACTAAACTAAACATTTCACAGTCGTTACATGCCCAGGTGGTTTTGATGTCCATGTAGGCACAACTAGAGACGACTTCGATGGCAAGAAAGTTGTCCGGCTGGAATATGAGGCATATCAACCAATGGCAGAGCAACAGTTGAGGAAGATCTGTGGTGAAGTCCGCAGCAAATGGCCAGCTGTGGAACGTATGGCTATAGCTCACAGAACAGGGTCAGTGACTTGGTGAGGGTACCTGGTTCTTCTGCTGGGATTCACTCTCTTTCTTATGTTGTGACACAAATGGTGACTAAATATTAAAGTGCTGGGATAACAGTAAAATATTGGGCAGGATTGAATGCGCTACTGGCATTGACAATGTCATGTTAAAAAAATACAAAATGTACCCAGTAGTAGAAATAGAAACTTTTATGGAAGAAAATTGGGAATTGGCAAGAAATTGCAAAATGGCAACAGAATGTGAAATACAGTAGAAATGGACTTTTGTTAAAGAAAATTCGGCCATGATATGCTTAGAGGCCATGATATGAATAGAGGGGGCCATGATATGAATAGAGGGGGCCATGATATGCATAGAGGAGGCCATGATATGCATAGAGGGGGCCATGATATGCATAGAGGGGGCCATGATATGCATAGAGGGGGCCATGATATGCATAGTAGTGCCCTGCGCGGGCCGGGCCGGGCCAGGCCTCTACATAATTTCGCGGGCCGGGCCTGGGCCTACATACTGCAGGCCCGGGCCGGGCCTGGGCTGAAAACAAATTAAACACATCGGGCTTGGGCCGGGCCTGGGCCTAGTGTGAGCGGGCCAGGCCGGGCCTGGGCTGGGCCTGGACATAATAAAAATATTCATACAAAACACCGATTATTACTTTATTTTTTTGTAAAAACTGATTATAAATTGTAATTCCGTTTAATGAATGCTTAAAATTATTTCTTTAGTATTATATATTTGCAAATTGAGACCTTGCATGGAATCTAATGACCCCATAAGTTCACTTGGCTGGAAGTAGCCAGCCGAAAATGTTTACTTTAGAAATATTTGCAGAGGCAATCAAGCCATGATTAACCATCAACTTATCACCCTTTGACCCTACCAGTGGACATTCTATTGTCTAGGTCTTCCCTCCAAACATTGCCCACCTGAAAGACCTGCCCACTGCCAAGTGCACACTAGGCAACTAGCCCACTACCCAGTACCCAACCCAGTTGGTAATTGGTATTTCTCCCCAGTCCTAATTCAATCACACTTGTACTAATTCACACATGTCTGAACATGTCTGTCTCAGGCTAGTGACTGCAGACCTGCTGGAAATGCCACTGGGTGTCAGTGCCGGTGGGTAACATTTAATTGAAATATCATATTAAATTATGTTAACTTAGTTGAGCTAATTCAATTAACAATATAAATTGGGATTGTGGCTTGCATATGGGTTAAGTCAGGGTTACATAAACAAATATCCTACCCTAACAATAAACCAATACATTAAAGCCAAATATAACAAATGTTACCATATTTAATAGTAATGACACTAAGAAGTTTTTCTTTATTTTTCTTCAGGATATTCGTAAGTTTGAAGAAGTTGGTAGTGCTGAATTTTTAGAACTCATCCAGCACACTATGGACCTTTTTAAAACAATAAGTCTGTTTTACAGTTTATTTGTTTTTCGTCTTTGTTATAAGATTATAGGTTTATCTTCTCTAAACTTAGCGGGCCGTGGGCTTGCGGGCCGCGGGCTTACCCATCTTTGGCCCGCGGGTATGGGCCGGGCCTGGGCCTGAAACTTGCGGGCCGGGCCTGGGCCAAACATTCACTGTCTGGGTCGGGCCCGGGCCGGGCCTGGGCCTAAATTCTAATTTGCAGGCCTGGGCCGGGCCGGGCTTGAAAAATTATTGCGGGCCTGGGCCGGGCCTGGACTCTAACTGCTAATTGCGGGCCGGGCTTGGGATCAAATTCTAGGCCCGCGCAGGGCACTAATGCATAGAGGAGGCCATGATATGCTTAGAGGCCATGATATGAATAGAGGGGGCCATGATATGAATAGAGGAGGCCATGATATGAATAGAGGAGGCCATGATATGCATAGAGGGGGCCATGATATGCATAGAGGAGGCCATGATATGCATAGAGGGGGCCATGATATGCATAGAGGAGGCCATGATATGCTTAGAGGCCATGATATGAATAGAGGGGGCCATGATATGCATAGAGGGGGCCATGATATGCATAGAGGAGGCCATGATATGCATAGAGGAGGCCATGATATGCTTAGAGGCCATGATATGAATAGAGGAGGCCATGATATGCATAGAGGGGGCCATGATATGCATAGAGGATGCCATGATATGCATAGAAGGGGCCATGATATGCATAGAGGAAGCCATGATATGCATAGAGGAGGCCATGATATGCTTAGAGGCCATGATATGAATAGAGGAGGCCATGATATGAATAGAGGAGGCCATGATATGCATAGAGGGGGCCATGATATGCATAGAGGAGGCCATGATATGCATAGAGGGGGCCATGATATGAATAGAGGAGGCCATGATATGCATAGAGGAGGCCATGATATGCATAGAGGTGGCCATGATATGAATAGAGGGGGCCATGATATGAATAGAGGAGGCCATGATATGCATAGAGGGGGCCATGATATGAATAGAGGGGGCCATGATATGCATAGAGGGGGCCATGATATGCATAGAGGAGGCCATGATATGCATAGAGGGGCATGATGTGCCTTCTGGGAACAGGGTTGTACTTTCAGTGGGCATTATGTAACGTGAGAGCATGATACTGATATAATCGTTGTGGGCTTAATATTGAAATAACAATGTACATCTTGTTTTTTGTAAATACATTCATCACTTTTGCTTATGAAACGAGGTGAGGTTTACTTTCAACACAAAGCCGTCACCAAGCCATCACCAACTCTGTACCCCTCAACCCTGGGGTAGACAGAACACCTTATTTAATGTAATACGATTATCTGATTGCACCATTCATTGTCTAATGGTTTAGTCAAGTCATTGCAACAAGGGACAAACTGATTACTAAAACAGATCTGGCTAGTTACTAATTTGAAACATTATTATTTTAGTGTTGAGTTGATAGTTCAAACTCCCACAACTGATTTAGCCCATCATGAATCAGGTTGTTCGTTGGTGTTCAGATTTGCAGTGTGTGAATAGTTTATGTAAAACATGCAGCTGATCTGCTAAAAGTAGAAAATCACCTAAAGGACTTTGATTGTTAGAACGGGTAACTTGCATAAGTGTGAACAGCTTTACATTATAATGTATAAATCCAGAAAACTTTTGCCAGTTACTCAGTCAGAAATAAATTAATAGTTTGTTCGATTTCACCAAAATTAATTAACAAATTTGCATAAAAAATGTCATAGTGGACACCCGATAAGTTAAGATTTTTGCAAGATGCATCTGAAACAAGGCAAGTGGGAAGAGACTACCTGGAATAACCTGTGGTGCCCCCTGGTGCATAATATAACACTAACATAAAGGTGAAACTGCATTAAGTTTTCAACGGGAATACAAAACGTAATTCGTGCGAATCTTTGCAGTGAAACAATTGCATTGCATATCTGTGCCAACAGTCAATCGCATTCGAAGTTATCCAAAGGACAGTAGATTTTTGCGTTCCGATGCTAGCGTTGCGATTTCTGTTAATACAATGATTTGACTAAGCCATCACCAATTGTTGTAATTGTTGGTACAATGTATTCCTTGCTGAAACTAATTCTTTTCGACTTTCTAATTTCAAATACAAGTTATACTTTTGTTGGCAATCGATCCCACGATGCATTGCATTTATACATGGATGCCATCTATTGACCAAAAACATGACATTCCTTGTAACGACTATCGAGACGGGACTTTTAGTGCACCACCCATGGCCTTGCTGTGATGAAGTATCAGTGTAGTTCAGTTACTTCTCTGATTCCAGACTGGTTCCCGTGGCGGAGTCGAGTGTCATCATCGCCATCTCCTCGCCCCACCGCAGGGACGCCCTCGAGGGGGTGCAGTATGCCATTGACGTACTGAAAGCCTCCGTGCCCATCTGGAAGAAAGTCAGTCTACTTTGTGTTCCTACTTTAACGATCCTTTTCAGTATTTCCCCTAGTATATGACAATTGCGGTAGGACACCTCACTGTTTTTGCCTCGTATATAAAAGGTAACATATCAAAACACAGAAAAGTATGTTTATTTCCAATGTGATCTCCGAGTTGTTTCTTGCTAACACCAATTTTTTATTTCTGTCCCCCCTCTAACTTCAAGGGAAAAAGTTGAAACACCGCTTGGTGGTTCTTTTTTTACAAGTACTTTGTATTTTTAACTCCTTGCCATAATTTTATCAAGTGTATATCCATGTTTTTGAACCAATAAAGGTATTATTATTAATATTGCACCATTTTGAAGCTAATGTTAAAAAATAAGGGCGCTTGCCCTGTCAACCCCTGCGTGCACCCCACCACCTTCCACATCATTTTACCCAGGGGAAGCACTGTTTTTTACCATACCCTGTTGACAGTTTGACAGCAAACTAACGGTCTGCCGCCTTCACAACATATGGCACGTTTTGGGCTTCTAGACCAGCCGCCGTATTTGATAATTGGACTTAAGATATTGATAAGTTAACAGTACTGAATGATAACGTTAATCAGTGTTGAAACCCACATTTTTGCATGTAGATATAACTCTTAAATAAGTTCATTTAAGGTGTTTTAAGGTCTTGCTTTTTAAAGAGCACCCACATACATTCCAACCCTGAGTAGTGTACACCTGTAAGACTGGTAACAGAAATCCTTAAGACCCACAAATGAACCCGTATGATTATCTACATCCACTGGTTTCCTGTGCTCAAAAGGAGTTTGCTGTTCAAACTGGGATATACTGATTGAAGAGGCGCGACACTTTGCCACAGTTGACTGCACACAGATAAAATATTCACGAGAGTCACTCTTCAGATGTGTTTTGAACTGGTGATCTGATATTGCAACAAAAATCCTTTTACAAGACATACAAAACCATAAGATCGACAAATATTAGAAACACCCGGATGTCAATTTTGTTTTTAAACATATTCACAATCTATAGACAATGTGTTTCATTCATTTATTGTCATCTGCACAAGTCTACCTTCACAATTGCAGAAGGAAGGTTTTTCCTCCAGAGTCCAGTATTTTATGCCATACCCACAGCTGCTTTAAGGGGAGACACCCCATATGGAAATAGATGTATAGGGTTTATTTTTAAATTGCATAGCTAATGCAATTGTTTTAGCCCAAACTGTAGAATGGGTCTTACTGAGTAAAATATATTGAAAATTGTTCTGCCAGACCCCCCGTTTCCATGGAAACAAACAAAGATGGCCACCAAATATAGCAGTTTGAAAACACTTAACTCCTCCAGTTATTCAATGTAATTCTTTCAGTTTCTTATTTACAACACCTCACATTGTGCAACTACAAATAGATATTTAATGTATTGCCATTACTTCATACTTTTTTTAATATAAATTTTTGGGGATAAAAAACCATTACGACTACCAAGATCACACTAAAATTATACATTAAACTAAAATATCTCTTCATAGTTACATAAAGAAGATAATAAGGAACACAATAAATCAACTTCATTGGTGTCATTATTACCAGAGATAAGATGTTTGCAAATTGTTTTTTTTTCAAATGCCCGTCAAAGATTAAAAAAACAGGATTTATTACATGAAAGAGGCATGCTTTATCCATGAATAAGTGATTTAGAGGTATGCAATTGCTATAAAAGTTAACTTTATAATAATTATGATACTTTATAATAATAAGTACACAAAGCTCTCAGAATACAGTGGAAACACATTTTTAGTAATTTAAGAAAAAGTAATTTCATCTGGGGTGTCTCTCATTAACACGTGTATTATTGCTCTAAACTATTTTTCAGGAGGTCTATGAAGAAAGTGAAAGCAAATGGAAGGAAAACCGTGAATGCCCCTGGAGTGCACAGTAACCATGGCAACTGGAGTCAATGAACACAGCTAAACTCCGGTCAATCAATTCTACCAACCTAATATGACAATTCAGCAATCATGTAGCAGATTACAAATTAACATCATCTCAATAATGCACCATAGGAGAGATCTTTTATACTGATTGGAAGGAAAGTTATATGGTGCTTATTTTGATCTTTGGAAGAAATCTAAGCATTTTACACTTAATTTCCTGGCAGACCTGTTCAGAACAATGCCAATTCCACTTATGTAACAAGCATTTACTAATGCTGCAATAAATGAATGAATATTTAGGTAATAAAATTCCTAAACTAATTTGTATTACTACCAATAATAGCCGGTGAGTTTTGAACATGTCTCTAATGTGAATCCAGAGGTTTAACTGTGTGCGGTCACTGAATGAATAAAGCAGAGAATTAGCTAACACGCTTTCAGCACAAGTACATGCACTGTATGTCGAAACAACATTGAGGAAACACAATCATTGCACTACAAAAGAACATGAAGGATCATATAATTAATCAACATTTATTGGGGTTGATGATGTAGTCCTAGTGAAACAATGATTAGGCGATACAAAGTATTTGTTTTACTCATTATGCACAATATTGTGTGCTTTTGTTTTGTGGCAAGACTATACACTGTGTACAGATTTTATTACACAACAAATTGCTTGCACCTAAATTTATATGATTTACATAAATATAAATTTACGATATAATGATATTTTCTGCACACGTGATGAGCAGTTGATTTGTGATATAAACCAGGATTATACATTGTGTATGAATTTAAATAAAATATTTTCTGAAAAAAGAATTGTTTCTCTATGTTGATGTCAATCGCACTGAGAGAAGGAAATAAATCTGACAGTCGTAGCCGGCCAGAATAGTTTTGTCATGGTTCTCTGTCAATAAGATATGCAAAAAATCAAGCCAGTAACTGTGGCTCATAACCAGATAGTTATGCAGTCATACATGGAGACATATTACAGCAGCAGTGCTAGGTCCTAATGCATGACTAATTACAATGTACAAGCATATTACATTTGTAATTGAAATATTTTATACATCTAGAGGTGTAATTGAAATTAAAAGTACTGTATTCGTCCTAATAGTGTACAGTACACTTAAAAAAAATTCGGTCATGGAGAAATGTCAAGGAATCTGTTCTTATAAGTGTACACCAAAACTTGTTTCTCTAGACAATGAGGTAACTGTTTAACACTAGTGTCATTTGGTGACTAGCGTACAACTGAAAAGTGGTGCCAACTGCTTAACACCAGATGGCGACACTTCAGTTGTTCCACACTAACAAAATTAACACACATCTTAAAAGTTCACTACACGGGATCCTTGTAAATATAAATATGTAAGGCCACAAGTGCTGTTCACATTTCTGTAAATTTTACGTACCATTTTATGGCTGTGTGAGCGCGAATAATATAACGCCACAAGTTCTTTAAAAACATGTCCTGGGTATATTTCATAAAATGATGTCGGCGAGCACGGTGTGTTATGATTCAGTGAAACATATGAGCTTGTTCCTTGCTGCTAGCTCAGTTTGTCGTACTGCAGGTACGTCTGTAACACAAATATCGTCTCCTCCAGTTGCAGCTCGCTCTGTTCCAGTCTGAAACGACACAACAGACCCACACAACGTGTATTCACATAGACTGGACCAGCAGTTTTTTAAGATTTCGCATACGGCTCCTTGAATACTATGCTATGCTCCCAACTAGTATATGAATTTTTTTTTACAAATACGACAAATCTACGGTCCTGTCCCCGAAATATACTGTCCTGATTTGGTACGTCTGTAACATGAAAATCGCTGGATTGGACACGTCCGGTACACGGTAACATTGTGCATTCAGGGAGTATGAATGCACACATTAGATTAACTTCAGAGCCACCCACGCCCCCAGTTGTCCAATGGTCCGGTTTATGTTTAATTACCTTTAAGTTTATATAATACTGCTATTATAAAAAAGGAAAGAGGGGTGCAACTTCCCGCAGGGGGGTCAACAAGGGGTCAATGAGGGGGTCAACGAGGGGTCCATATGGGTTATTCGTTTAAGTCTGAGACTAAAATATGATTGCTGTAACATTTATTGTTTATGTTTTATGTCAATTATTTGAAAGTGCAACCACCATACGTTCAAAGGACTTTTTTAAATAATAGGTTCCCTGACCTTTCAATAACGTACCTGACCGTCACTGATCTGTACTGATCCTGGGCAAATACATTATTACTAGTGATTTATCACACACAAATGAATGGAAATAATATGTATACTGTAGCACAAATTTAGAACATTTGTAGACTGTAAACTTCAAATAGAAACGTATGGCAGTTTAACAGTACGTACTTGTTGGTGATATGTTTGACTCGAGCCAGTTGCGCCCTCTCGCTCGGGGTGATCATTTCCTCGACCTCCGCCCTCTGGGAGGGATCAGCGCCGCTCTGCTCCAGTGAGGCAGCGATTGCCTCCACACGCTGCTGCTTGTCCAGCAAACGCCTTGAAGACAGCCAAATGTTACCATGAATTTCACAGCAAATTAAATAATCGCACATTTAAGGAATGCATGGATGGATGTTTGACGGGAATTTACGTGGGAGATGTGAAATATTACTGCTCCTCAGTCTACTTGTCAATTGTGACAGCTGTGAATGCTTTTGAGCAATTCCCTCAAGTCTGATGAAATACAGGACCCACCAGTTACTGTTGGAATAAAGGGACCATCTCACAACTTACTTATTTTCTTTGGTTTCGTGTTCCCTCCGCATGATGAGGTTGAACATCGCCTGAAATCAAACACAAGAAATTTTTAAATGATGCCACAGAAGAAGTCTCCTGAAAATTGTTTTTCGAATTGCCTACAATGATGCATACAAATTTTGAATTGCCTACAATGATGCATACAAATTTAGAATTGCCTACAAAAATGCATACAAATTTAGAATTGCCTACAATGATGCATACAAATTTTGAATTGCCTAAGATGCATACAAATTTTGAATTTTTAGAATTGCCTACAATGATGCATACAAATTTAGAATTGCCTACAATGATGCATACAAATTTATTATCATATGGAAAATGGTGACAATCTTTGTCTAGCCGTATACTGCAAATTTTGGAAGTGGAACTTCCCTAGCAAAACTACTAACCCATATGCACAAAACATTAAAAAAAATACGTATAGATACTCGGAGATCCGCATACTGTGTTGATAGCACAGGGCCCATATTCTCAAAAGACTTACTGATTTATAACTCAAGTTTTTTTTCCATAAATATGTCGGAAAAACTGCCCCATGGGGTCACACACAAAATGTCTAACACCAAAATAATGTGGTGAATTTAAGATTATAACACAAGCCTGCAAGTCTTGACTTGCATGGGTTATGTAATAATATTCAGTACATCAAATAATATTTACCCAGATATTCCATATCACCGGGACAGTTTTGTTGCCATACTTATGGAAAACTTAAGTTAAAAAATTTCCTTTTTTGGAATATAGGCCCTGAGGAATAAATGTTGGTTACATTCCACAAGTGACAATACATATGGAACTGAACACGTCTTAGTTTTTACATCAACCAATGAAATGTTATCAGCTGCTGCATCCAGGTCAGTTACTTTTTACAATGAGTAAATTGTGGCTGATTTCACAACTAATGTTCAACAAATACTACATTTTGGTTTGATCTGTTTACAACAGCAACATGCTTAGATTCAACTGTTGCTTAGCAACATGCCCATGTGACATGGCATGAAAGAATAAATTATCTTGCTAATTAGTCATGTAATCATAATTAGTCACATGACCATTGATTAAAAATGTGAATCTGATCAGAAGATATATGGTTTACTTAACTACCATCTGATACTGGCAGACTTGAAGGCATACATTTTTATATTTCAGACAAATTCATACCAAGTGCATCAGACATATCTTTACAGATTACATTAGTATATTCACAGGTGTTTAAATTATAAAAATGAAACATAATTTGTTGGATATAACACTCTCATACCAACAGCCATATTAGAGCCACTTAAAGCATACATTATGTTGTCGTTGATAAACGACTTATTGTCCAACCATTAGTTGGGCAAACGTAAAATTGATCGGCCTATTAGCAACTAGACTTCACATGTAAACCTATTCAAACTTGCCTATGAGAACACAGAAACAAAACTTTCCAAAAATACATGACATAGTTGTTACTATTACAAGAGGCAAATCATCTTGGCAGCATGAGCGTACTGAGGTGGATTGTGATACAAATGAAATAAGTCAAAGTCTCGAAGTCTGATCGTTTGTTATTATAAAATCATAATTATTATATAACATCAATTATATCAATTCTAATACCTCAACTGCCTAAATGTGTTTTAATGAACCACATTTAAAAAAAATTATTTGACTGTTATCTGTTTATAAATACCAACACAGCCATTACGCATTCAATGTAAACACGTTACTCCCCCCAAAATTAAATTCAAATTAAACAGATATTTATTAAGCACATCTGGGCAGCCAAAATGTTAGACCAGATACAACTTATATTATACAACACAAGTTTACTATGAATGATCAGACTTCATATCTTTGGCAAAAACGTTATTTTATTAGACTGAAAATAAACGATGATGTGCTAACATCAGAACAACGTACTTTGTACGACTGTTCAATGAGCATGCGAGCCACGTAGCTGAGGTTGACGGAGAAGAGGAAGAACGTTCTTGATGGTGCGTGGTCCGGCGTACGTGGCACTTCCTGCAAACACGGGGACAGACACATGGACGACAGAAGGCTAAACATAAATTTGTCGGAACAAATACGCGGTAATCAGGAACTAGATTGACGTAAATTGTTTACACTGTTAAACAACAATCTTACAGTCACTGTACAAAATAGCATATATTCTGTTAAAATATTCTGTTTTTGCAGTCCAAATTGTGCCACGACGAGTGACAATGTAAACTACTGATGCTCAATGTACAAGACGCTTCTGCAACGTCCACTAACACTACTAGCACCAAACAAGTTGGGGTGCATGTTATACTTGGTAATATAGAAATTATATCAGATTTGAACAAAATATCATATACTTGATGGCGTATTATACATGGAAAATAACGCTAGATGACACACAGCCAGGTGAGAGACATATGGCTGACACACTGACATATATACAGGATTACAGGTGACAGATAGGTGACACATAGCTAGGTAAGAGACATGTGGATGGCAGACTGACAAATAAACAGGTTACAGACACCTACTAGGTGACAAACAGACAGACAAACAATTTGTTTATAATATATATGTTACTATTTTGTTTGTTATGTTACTGCACTTCAATATGAATACTGGTAGTGGCTATTTAATTTTAATTTGCTTAAATGTTAAATAAAGAAAGTTTCATATTCAGCATGCTCACCATCAGTTTTGAAGATGACACATAATTGCCAGTACTCAATAACAAAATTATTCAATGCTATTGTCATTAGCCAAAACCTAATTGATTTACTGTATGTCATTAAATAAATAAATAAACTGATTCTTCATTACACTGTTATCAATTTTGATTCAATACAGGGTTCCTATTCAGTTATCCAAACCTAAAAAAAACAGGTTACTCATTCCCAGAATTATACGACAGCAACAGACCATGGTCTCCAATTAACCCTTCCCCTCTCATGAGTCATGATTATGAGTATCCTGTATAAGGTACTTCCTAACTAAAATCACTCACAGTTATGGTGACAAACTGTTCTCCAAACATCCGGTACAACATGTCCTTGGCTTCCTTTGCAGGAATCATGGCAAACTCCTCAATCTGAAGAAGAACACATTAAACTGTCAGCAAAGCCAATGACTGCACTCGTCAGGGCCTCAATTCTAACAATGTCACAGTGTTGATGAACTCTGCGTATAAATGTCTGACAGCTAAATGTTGCCGTATCAACAAGGTGAATGTCTAAATGTTGACCGAATCATCTCAAGGACAACAACATCAGTTTGAACGAAATTAAGTCAACGACATCATAGACTGAAAGTCAATGAGACGGGTGTTGATGTAAAAGAAACTATAAAGTGCGCTACATATTTCAGATACTACTTTTTATTCATTATAATTCGGCACAGAAGAGAGTGAAATTTTTTGTAATAGAGAAAAGAAAATGAAAGATTGTAGAACATAACAGTTAGGATCATAGGAGATAGTGAACTAAGTCTTTACACCACAGAGGAGAGAAAAGAAGACAGGTGTGTACAGCATTGAACATAAAATAAGTGTGTCATTAAAAAATGAAACAATTATCTACACCCATAGAAAGTGAAACAAATGTGTACGCTAAAAGAAAGTGAAATATACATGAGATGTAAGTGAGACTAGTCTATACATCACCTGTTTCTGTTCCAACTGTTTTTTGAGCATCAGAAGCTTGAAGATTCGAAAATACTTTGATCCAAACCTGACGAACAATGAAATGTTTAAAAAGCAAATGTGCCTATTATGATGTCACCAGCTATAACATCCACAAACAAACTACAATAACTACCCAATATTTTCTTTTCCACCAAGTTAAGTAACTACACAGGTAAGTTAAGTAACTACACATGCAAGTTAAATGACTACATATGCCAATTAAGTGAATACACATGCAAGTTAAGTGAATACACTTTAAGTTAAGTGACTACACATGTAAGCTATGTAACTACACATGTAAGCTAAGTAACTACATGTGTAAGCTATATTACTATACATGTAAGTTAAGTAACTACACATGTAAGTTAAGTAACTACACATGTAAGTTAAGTAGTTATACATGTACACTTCATTTACTCCAGAAACATGTTCATTCTGGAATCCATGTGGTAACTTAATCAACAGCAGCAGTATAAACAAATGTTGCCATCTTTTAAATATATTTGAAAGCCCTGGGAAAAGATGTCATTTAGCATCTGCTAGAATCATAGTTTGGCTGGTAACACCTTCTCATCATAAGCACTATGGATTTTGCTTATCTGCAGGGAATGTGAAAATCCAACAGCTGCAACAATCACAGGTATTAATGTCAATGTTTAATACAAAATGAAAGTGGTTTCATGGGGGGCTGTTCTGTTTAGCATCATAGATTGAGGTATTTCCCCCCAAAAAAACACTGTATATTTTCTCACAGTTCATAGGAAGCTGACTTTAAACGCATACAGGCAGTTTTTTGTTAAGATGGCTGAAGTACCATCTAGTGAATATGAAGTTGCACAAACGTTTATGTAATTCAAAGTTTCATGTGGGGGGGTGAAGAGGCTAAATGACTTGTATAGTAGAGTATATCTATGCTTTGAGAAGGTGCCTAACTTGAAAGAATTTTTTTCAACCACTTTTTTGATTCAGTTAATACCTGTTTCATACAATACCCACATGTCACATAAACACTGCACCTGGATTAGTCCCACTGTGACACCTTCTCCTGAGTACCACATTTGTAACAAACCAGTATATGTAAAATCCCAGTTTGGTTAAAACAAGAATATTTTCTTATTCTTATCAATCACGGTGAACCTACCTCTCCCGTACAACCGATTCAATGTGAGCCTTACAAAGAGTGGTCAGTGCTCGCTTAAGGTCTAACAACACAGGTCAAAGTTCACACAGATTTTTTCTAGTTGCCTCTTTAAAAAGGATGTTAAAAACAGAATATCAATAAATACTATATCAAAGCAACCATCACATTGTGAAAGTAGCATTATGGATATAACAGGGTCGATATATTGGCTGTAGATAATGCTATAACTGTATTTATTCAATTCTCTCTAATATATTATACAAATCACATTTATTGCAGTCTTTACCAACACTGCCTTGCAGGATACTACCTACAAACATATCCTTCAAGAAAACGAGTTTAAGAACAAAGTTTTGTAGTTAGGAAGTTTCAAAATCAAATGGCCAATTCAGTGCTTAGTTTGTGAATATTCAAGCAACAAGAGACATACACAGTGACTAGGTGGACAATGTGACCATTGCCCAAGTAGTCATTGGCGATGTGGTCACTAATTAGCCATGAGTTGATTACGTCATTGGCCAGATGGCTTTTGGTGGTTATTGGTTGACATCTTTGTCCAGGCGACATTGGTCAAGTGGTCACTGGTGGTCAAGGATGGCAAGTTAAACAACATACTGACCAGTAGTGTGACACATGCCAAAGGTGCAGTGACAAAGGATACGGATGACATACATGCCGCCTCCACTGTCATCAGCCTTCAGGATAAACTCCATCTGAGGAAGATAACAAGGCTGGCTAATTATTACGTAAAGGTGGACTTGCATTGATCCTTATATCACCAGTAGTGGCTGTCTATGTCAACCCCTGGTGGATACTCCGGACAACACATCACCAGTGGTTTCTGTCTACATCAACCCCTGGTGGATATTCTGGACAACACATCACCAGTGGTTTCTGTCTACATCAACCTCTGGTGGATACTCTGGACAACACATCACCAGTGGTTTCTGTCTACACCAACCTCTGGTGGATACTCTGGACAACACATAACCAGTGGTTTCTGTCTACATCAACCTCTGGTGGATACTCTGGACAACACATAACCAGTGGTTTCTGTCTACATCAACCTCTGGTGGATACTCTGGACAACACATCACCAGTGGTTTCTGTCTACATCAACCTCTGGTGGATACTCTGGACAACACATAACCAGTGGTTTCTGTCTACATCAACCTCTGGTGGATACTCTGGACAACACATCACCAGTGGTTTCTATCTACATCAACCTCTGGTGGATACTCTGGACAACACATAACCAGTGGTTTCTGTCTACATCAACCTCTGGTGGATACTCTGGACAACACATCACCAGTGGTTTCTGTCTACATCAACCTCTGGTGGATATTCTGGTCAACACATCACCTCTGGGCAACAATGGTATTTTTTAAACAAAACAAGTGCAACTGATTATGCTACTGAGAACGATGCAAGAGAATTTAAGATTTTATCTTTAATAAAATACTTATCAATAATATAAAATGCTGTGTTGCTATATGGCAGTTACGCTATGCATCTGCCAATCACAGCATAGCATAATATAGTACAATGTTTAGGTAAAAACTCAGTTTAATTAACATTGCATTGATTTGATGAAAACATCTTCCTTAGACTTTTGCAGATTAGACTCTAGACTGATGATGAGCGACTGGTACCATGATCCAACTTATCGTAATTTACCATGAATTTTCCATTACGAATTTTCCCTTCATTTTTACTAAAAAAGTCCAGGTGTGTATTATACATGGTAACAAGGGTAAAAACAATTTTGGGGACCGAATACACGGTAATCAGGAACTATATATTGGCCTAAATTATCTATGCTGCAAAACGATAATTCTTACCTCATCTTTGTCTATGCCAATACATTAATTGTATGTAAAAAAAACGTATACTTTAAAAATATTTTTGTACACTTTTCGGTCCAAATAGCGCTGCAGAGCGAGTGATAACATAAGCCGCTCAAGCCACGATAGAAGATGTTGATGTAACGACAAAAGGTACACCAAACTAACGGACACGGTTGATGCTAAAAACTGGGGTGCGTATTATACATGGTAATGTAAAAATTCTGTCAGATTTGAACAAAAAGTCAGGGTGCATAATATTCTTTGGGGCGTATTATACACGGAAAATTATGGTAATATACAAATATGCGTACTGAATCATCAACCAGTATCTTGAGGTACTGGTCCAGGGCTTCTGTGCTTACTCCAAGTTCCTTCGGCAAAGCCTGCATTATCTACAAGACAATACATTAATGGTAACCATGGTGATAGTGATGGTAGTGTGCTTCTGTGGTACAATGACATACTCGTATTACCTACACAGTTGTATGCATCAGAATGTGCAGGGTAGTTTACATGGGACATCAAAAGAAAATATCATATAGATATATCAGGGTGTAAGTTGATTCCATATTCTGTTACATTCAAACTGAAAAACGTTAATTACCTATCAGAATACTGGTTGTGCTCTACGGAGCTTTCAGGACTTTAGCGGTCCCTTCTTCAGTGATAGAATGCGCTGTTGTCCGGTGTCATGTGAGTTAGGGAGAGAAACCCAGAGCTGAACCGAGACGGTGGCTATGACATTTCTGTCATCTTTACGGAACTGCTGCCACATGACAATCAACATTCAGGTCACATGACACCAGACAACAGTGTATTCTAACGCTGATGAACGGACCGCGAAGGTCTCAAAAGCTTCACAGAGCACAACCAGTATTCTGACAGGTAACTAACTTATTTTCATTAATGGATATGTCTGTGCATAAATCTATGCAGTTTAATTTGTAATTATGTTCATTTAGGATATCTGGTTACTAGATGAGACATAGGGAAGGCTGGTTGTTAAATCATGGTAAGTTATATAATTAATTGTTACCTCATGGTAAGAGACAGCATTAGTATGATACAGTTCATGATGATATAAAAAGCTAATTGTTACCTCGTGGTAAGATACAGAGCTAATTGTCAGGGTTAATTGTTATCTCATGGTAAGATACAGGGCTAACTGTTACCTCATGGTAAGATACAGGGTTAACTGTTACCTCATGGTAAGATACAGGGTTAACTGTTACCTCATGGTAAGATATAGGGTTAACTGTTACCTCATGGTAAGATACAGGGTTAACTGTTACCTCATGGTAAGACACAGGGTTTGTTGTTGGGACTCTGAAGTCCAGGCTGAGTTCACACAGTCTCAGGATGGTGCGAACCGTCTCCGCCGCTCGCTGTACACATCATGTCATATTATTATCTACATTACACAATTCATTCATCTTAGTATGTATGTTTGCTTATGCCTTCTACAGCACACTTTGGTGTAATGTACATGCCTTCTACAGCACACTCTGGTGTAATGTACATGCCTTCTACAACACACTGATGTAATGTACATGCCTTCTACAGCACACTCTGGTGTAATGTACATGCCTTCTACAGCACACTCTGGTGTAATGTACATGCCTTCTACAGCACACTCTGATGTAATGTACATGCCTTCTACAGCACACTCTGATGTAATGTACACAGGCCCTTTTAACACTCTGTTCTGACTACTGAAGGAAGTAGATGTTTTAATTTAATTTTTACATTTTTTATATTTTAATTGCTGGTGGTTACTTTGGGTGCTAAATGCACATTTAAAACAGAACTACACTGTTAAAGCCTCACACAAAGACGAGTTCTAAATATGATATTGGAATGCCAGAACCTTAGTTATCACTATCATTAGTAAAGCATGTGACACAGCCTCCATGTTTGAATTGTGGCGGTGGCAGAGATTAAAATTCAGATACACGTCAGGTTTATCAAAGATAACTCTAGAGCTAGGTCCAAAACTTGTAACTAGCATCACAAGCTTGAAACAAAATTTGTCCAGTCCTCATTGCCTATGTTCACTCAGCTATATGAATTAGTACCTTCCACTGGGCTTATCCCTTGGAGGAATCTGTGATACAACACTATCATATATAGGAGAATAATAATTCTTATTCATTGTACAAAGGAATCCAAATCTGTTGAACAGCTTCAACATGTTTTCATTGCAAAAATAAAGTTATTTTACCTTATATTTACACCAGGCTTATGGGCCTTGATGGTTCGCCAAGAACAAAATTTCATAATATATATATATATATATATATATATATATAAAAAGTTGGGTGATTCTAGTGCAAATCTGCAGTAACTGCAGCATGCTGGCAGAATAAATACTTTAAAAGCCATTTATTTCAATTGTACTATATATATATATATATATATATATATATATATATACATATACATATACATATATATAGACACATGAAATTTTAATTGAATTTCAAATGCATTATTAAGTATAATGTAATAAATACTGTATATATAATAATAATAATAATAATAATTGACTTCTATGGCGCCTATATCCTCAGGAACCTGAGCTCAGAGGCGCAACAAAACAGAATCAGTAGGCGTAATCGTAAACAAGGACGCGCAAAAGTCAGTATCAGAACGAGGGACAACCGAACATTTATGGTGGGAATGCAATTTGGAATAGATATGTCTTGAGTTTTTTTCGGAAAATAGCAATAGTTTCGGATGTTTTCAAAGCGATAGGGAGTTCATTCCAGACCCTAGGCGCAGCGACAGAGAAGGCACGTTTACCCAAGTTAAGTTTTGTTTTAGGTACAATAAGTTGTTGTGAAACTGATGATCTTAGCTGCCTAGGGATATTTGAAAGATGCAGGAGACTAGCCAAGTAGAATGGTTGTTGTGTAGATAGAGCACGATATGCAAGAGTGGACAGCTTAAAATTAATTCGATAAGAAACTGGAAGCCAGTGTAACTGTTTAAGTAGTGGTAGTGACGGTGAAAACCGAGGCGCCCTGAGAACCACACGTGCCAGACAATTTTGTACTCGTTGGAGTTTAGCCAAGTCTCTTTTAGCAATGTTGTTTAGTAGTGAATTGCAATAGTCAAGACGGCTGCTAATTAGTGCCGTTGATATTGTTTTAGCAGTAGATATAGATATGTGACGCCGAATTCGACGAAGATCACGAATATGATAGAAACAGGATTTACATACTTGAGAGATATGCTGGCGAAAGTTGAAATCACTGTCAAAGATAACACCTAGATTGCGAACAGTATCTGATGGGAATGTATCACTGCCAAGCAGTTTAACAGGAAAATGGTTGATGACTTTATTTCGTTGTTGTTTAGTGCCAATAATAATAAGGTCTGTTTTATCTGGATTAAGCTTTAGCTTACTTGATTCCATCCACGACAAGATATCAGTAAGGCAATCACTAAAAGTCGAAAGAGATTCTTGTACATTTGATTGTGAAAGAGATATGTAAACCTGTGTGTCATCAGCATAAAGGTGATGACTGAGATTACGATTAGCAATAACTTGGCTGAGCGATGTAGTATATAAGCTGAAAAGAACAGGGCCAAGGACGGATCCTTGTGGCACTCCAAATGGTAGATGTTGTGGGCTAGATAATGTGCCAGATATGTTAATACTTTGATATCTGTCTGATAAAAATGATTTGAACCACTGAAGAGCTGGGCCAGAAATTCCAAAATATCTATGGAGGCGTTGTAAAAGGATTGAATGATCAATTGTATCGAAAGCAGCTGAGAGATCAAGTAAAGTGAGTGCTGTGACTTTGCCATTGTCCATGTTATCAACTATATCATTGTGTATCTTGAGAAGAGCTGTTTCAGTAGAATGGAATCGTTTATATGCAGACTGTAGATCATTTGATAAGTGATGGTTGTAAATATGTTCATGAAGGCGATTAGCAACTACTTTTTCCAATATTTTTGACAGAAAACTGAGATTAGAGATAGGACGATAATTCCTTAGGTCATCTTTGCACAAAGTTTGTTTTTTAATAAGAGGATTTACAAGAGCTTGTTTGAAATCCTGTGGAACAACTCCACTCTGCATTGAAAGGTTGATGATAGTAGTAATGGGAAAGATGAGTTGATCGATACAGCTTTTTAGTAAAAGTGTTGGAAATGGGTCAAGATCACACGATTTGTTAGGATATTTTTTAATAATGGTGAGAACTTCATTAGTAGTTGCAGGTGTGAAATTCTGTAGTGTTTTTTCAGAAAGTGGCGGTTCAGGGAAATCATAGTCATTATTATTAATGACAAAATTTGATCGAATACAAGCAATCTTATCTGTAAAGTATTTTGAAAAAGAACTACACAATGTATCCAATGAAGAATGTTCAGGCAGTGCTTTTAATTTCTCCCGATGTAGAATTTTGTTAACAGATTTCCACATCTGCCGAGGGTTTTCAGAATTTGTTGTGATAAAATGTGTATAGTAATCAGACTTTGCTTTTGACATCATGTGATTACATATATGTAGCTGTTTAGTATAACGGGATTGATCAATTGGAGAACGAGTTCGTCGCCAAATTCTTTCAAGATATCGACACGACGTTTTGCTACTATTATATCATTAGACATCCATGGTGATGGAGGGCGAACTTGTACACTTTTGGTTTGTTTCGGAGCATGTTTATCCAGAAGTTTATTTAATGTTTCATTGTACTGATTAACAAGCTCGCATAGTGTAGATTTAGGTTTGATCAAAAGATCACAGTTTGCTAGATCCTCATGAAGGGTATTTATGTTAATTTTATTTATTGGTCGAAATGTGATCATTTTTTTTCTAGATATTGAACCAACTTGCAACCACAAATCGATAATGACACAAAGGTGATCTGATAAACCATCAGTAGGGAATATTGCTTTAATGTTAGTGCAAGTAGATCTAGTAATAAACAGGTCGAGCCAATGACTATGAACGTGTGTAGGAAATGAAACGTGTTGATGTAATGCATATGTTTGAAGGACATCCATGAATGATCTAGTATTTGGACATGGTAGATCAAGGTGGATATTGAAATCTCCAAACATGTAAATGTCTTCTTGGAATTGTAAGGTGGTTTCAAGGAAATCTGGAAATTCATCAAAGAATGTATTTGTGCTTGCAGGAGAACGGTAGATGCATATAAAATTAGCAGATAAGGATAAATGTTTTATAACAATACAAATTACCTCAAAGCTTTGGTATTGAGGTGTATGAATAATTTCTACTTTATATGTTTCTGGTACTAGGAATGCGACTCCACCACCCCTACCTGAACGACGGGGGTGATGGTATAGGCAAAAACCATTTGGGCAAATATCGGCAAGACAGGCTGATGTATCAGATGCTAATAGCCATGTTTCTGTTAAAGCTAAAATGTCTATGTGTTTAGATAATATCAGATCAGAAAGAGCAGCAGATTTATGACGTACAGATCGAACATTAGTAGTGGCGAAGCGCATGTTTTGAAATGTTTTTGGTCCAGGATTTATTGAGATATCACCTGCAAGAAGGAGGATGATAGACAGTCTAAATGATGGGTTACAACCAGATTTTGTAGACCATTTTCTGAGTGTACATAGTCGAAGATAAGAAAGATGTAAAGATGACGTTTGTGAGAAGCTAAATCGTATACTATTGTTGATGAATATTTCAGAGTGTCTATATGTATTGTATATATCTTCATCAAAAGAATAGCATTTTTCTTTGAACAATGTAGACAAAGATAGTAAACAAATGGCCAGCACGAAGAGAAAATACATAATTATATGCTCAGTGATGAGTAAGGCTAAGTGCAGCTGCTGGGAAAGAAGTCACAATTCTAGGATCAACTTCATCAAGACTAATTTATTTAATTAGAAATGCTGACCAGGGCCGACTCTGATCACTAAATTGTGACTCCTAGGCCTGTTAGATGTTAACTAGGAGTTATAAGTGCATTATCGCGTGCTGAATAATTAAAATATTACAGAAGCAAATATATTAAGAGCATACAATTATAACGTTTAATTAAAAATACCAAAGCAAAGAAAATGTGTTGTGCCGGCGACAAGAATGGGCGATAATAAAAGTAGTCAGTTAACGCATAACTGTCGAAATATAAAAACTTATGTTAAAATACTTATCTTGACACTGACGTTGTGGTCTACATAAAACAGCACATTTAAATATTATATTGCGTGACACTGGTTTAAAACTAAGACACTGTAAAGTTTAAAAATGTATAAAATAGCGGAGAACCAAATGTTTGAAATAGCGAAGTCGGCAGCCTCGTTCTCGATTTCAAATATATGAATACAACTAACCTTATCAATTCTCTCGCCAATGGCATTGATAATGTGCTGGTCTCGGAGGTAGAGATTGAAGCGTTGATAGTCTAGCTCCCAGAACACTCCCTTGTCTGGCAACTGAGAGACAACCAGATGAAAACTTTATATCAAATATTACTTATGTAAAGTTTACATTCAAACTTTACAAGTTATAAAAAAACTGGCTAGCCAATGCTACAGTAAATATGGTAACCTGATTTCCTTTTTAAAATTTTGCAGGAAATCTCATAAAACAACATGTGTGACTCTCAGACATTTTGGGAAAACGCCAACAGTTACACACTTACTATAGGAATATGTACAATGTTGATTTTTAGTGGGATTTAATGTCTTAAAAATTGTCAAACTGCATGCATAATACCATGAAGCATACAATTATACAATTTATATAAATACACAATTTCAGGGAATTACCTCAGATACTATTTCTGTGGAATTTCCAGCACATTTTGAAATGAAAGTAGCTGCAACGTTTATCTACAACTGCCTATAAAAGTTCATAATCCTGTATGTCAGAAAACTTGCTTCATTTATGCAACTGGAAACAGAGATGTTTTACATAGATGAACATAACCACTAAACCAGTCGATATATTTCAAGAATGAAACAATGGACTATCATAAATGAGTAGTCATGTTGCTATATGGAAAGTATAAACTGCATTACTCTTTCTTAATGTAGGAAAACAAACCACATTGAATGATCCTAATGTTTATGTAGGCCTTCATTCTGCCGTGCAAAAGCAAAAAAAGCAGCAACTGCAGAATTGATGAAAATTTGATTACTGAACCATCGACTTATGCCGTATCTGCATCATTCGTTATCAAAGTTTGGTGATTCTAGTGCAAATCTGCAGTAACTGCAGCATGCTGGCAGAATAAATACTTTAAAAGCCATTTATTTCAATTGGACTTTTTTGTAGATACTGGCTTTCATCTTTGCAGGGCAGCATTGTTTTATGCATTTTGAAAATATATCATTTATTAGGCTTTCTTCCTTCATTTTGTGTTTACAATAAATGACATCAGATAACTCTGTTGTAGCCACAGACGGAGCGTGCAATACTACTTGTTTAATACATCTTATCTCACCTCTTCTGAGGTTGTCCGCTGTTTCTTTGAGGCCTGGTTTGAGTCATCCACGGAACGCTTCCTTTTCCTGTTTCCAACAGCTACACCAAGAAACACACTTTAGTAATTTTATGGTTAGAAAACTTTCCTTCAAATTATTGAACATTTCTACAGGATAGTCCATTTTCGTTATCAAACAAAAGATGTCAAAGAATATGTTCTTATATACACCAACATTTTTTTCTCTAAACAATCACAAGTGGTGTCACTTGGTGGCAAGTGTAGAACAACTGAAAAGTGGTGCCAACTGTATAACATCAGATGGCGACACTATTAAGTTTTTCCACACTATTAAAATTACAATAATTATGGATCCTGCTGATTAAAAAAGGGGTGTACGCTAATTAGGGTATGTACGCTTAATAGGTGGAATACGGTAACTCAAATTTCTCATTCAGCTCTTATTATTGACCTAGCAATACCAACCATTGAGAACTGATGTTGGCACAGTGTAGATGTCCTGCTCTTCTGTGCTGAAGAACGGAATAGCACGCGAGTCATCTGTTGTATGTGCCGCAACAGCTGGGCAGCGTCGGATAAACTGCGTGTGCACCAGTGTCACAAACTGCTCCCTCACGTTCTCGCTGCTGACCTGACCATCTGCAACTGGCAAATGCTTTATTATTTAACATTATATTAAACATGGCTTAGCATTAGTCTAGAGTGGACTAATACAAAACTCTAGACTTCAGAGTAACTAGACCTCTCACAAAAGCTCAGCTAACTCTGTACATCAATTTGTGCATTTAAGCGAGTTCAACGATTCGTGTACACATTTGTAATGCAAACCATGTTATGTAATTGTAAAAGAATTGACGAATCGTTTGCTGCATCGTCTTTGCAACATGACTGAAACTCTTCTCTTGGGACATGACCTGCAGGTGGTAGTACGGATAGATAGGGAGTGCCCTATCCAGCACAAATAAAATAATTTTCTCTTCACAACAAAGGTAAAAAAAATAGACCCTATAAAATAGGGCATGTACAACAGGTGAACTTGGCATTGGCAAAAGGCAGAAACTACAACAATAACACCTGGTTATAAAAATGTTGTTCTCCAAATCTGATAAACATTTCAACATCACCATGACAACTGACAAACATTTCAACAACACCATGGTAACTAACATACGTCAATGCAGAATATAAATCTGGAGATTTCAAACACCCAATGCTGAAAATCTACAACCCGTAAGGATTGCAACATTTATTAAGACCTGTTTATCTGGCAATATTAAATATCTCAACATAAAAAACCTGGAGACCCTGAGTATTATATTATTATTATTATCACCAGTGGAGTTATTTTGTAGAATAAATGGGCCATGTACATGACTTGAATCAGTCAAAACCTTTGGGATAAGTCAACCCAATTTACAATATAACTTTATTAATCCCATTCTGGGCAATTACATTGTTGTTTGGATGGGTACAGTATATAAAATATTAAAATGTAAAATATAAAAATGTAAAATAGGTAACCGGGTATTACTGGCTCACGTTATAGTAGTCACAAGAACAATAAGTTATCACAAGCGCATGGAGTGCATTTCACATTGTAACCACTAAATATATCTAGAACATACACACAAACACACACTACATTCATTTCACATTGTTGAGATGATGGATGGCAGCAGGAATAAAGGATCACTTCTTACGGTTTGTTTTGTACGAGGCACCTAAAACGGCAGCCCGACGGCAGAGTGTCAAACATGGGATATAGAGCATGACTATCATTAGCTAAGATACAACGTGCCTTCCTAAGTACCTGTTGTTCACAAAACTGAGTGATGTCTCTCTGAGCCTCTCCGATTATTTTGGAGCTGACATGTACAATCTTCTGTAAACTGTTCTTATTTTTAACACTCGGGTTAAAATACCAGCAGATAAACGAAGAGCAAAGAACATTCTCAATAAAAGACTTGTAAAACAGGTTTTAAATTGTTTTATCAACAGAGAATGAGTTTAATTTTCTAAGAAAATACAGGCGCTGCTGATATTTCTTGACGATTACTTCAGTGTTGTCATGTTATTTCTACTTGGTGACAATTTCAACCTCTTGATCATGAATGGTGGTTTTTTCAGGGCTTTGACTGTGTTTTCTGAAATCTGTTACCAACTCCTTGGTCTTACATACATTAAACTTTAGATATGAGTCATCACACCACTTAACAAAATCTATTACTAACTCCTTGGTCTTACGTACATTAAACTTTAGATAGAAGTCATCACACTACTCAACAAAATCTATTACTAACTCCTTGGTCTTACGTACATTAAACTTTAGATAGGAGTCATCACACCACTCAACAAAATCTATTACTAACTCCTTGGTCTTACGTACATTAAACTTTAGATAGGAGTCATCACACCACTCAACAAAATCTATTACTAACTCTGGGGGAAAACGTGAACATAACCACATATAAACATACATACATAAAAAATACACTATCTCGATTATAGTTAGATATATCTACATGGTGCGTGGAGCGCTTCTGGTGAATTAATCGGGAACCTGGTTAAAATTTCTCTAGGCTAGGGTAAAATCAGGTTATGTAAAAAATCAGCAAAACTGTTCAGTTCACAGGACATGATGTCCTGTGACGCTTGGAGACTTTTCGCGTAGACTGTTGGTGTACAATGTTATTAAAGCAAAACAACATGTCATATGTGTACAATTGTATAATGTATTTTATTCAGTATTATGTATCACATTGTATTGATCCTGCCTTAAAAATAAATGTTTAAAAACTGTTTGTTTTCAATGTTTTTTATTAGTCATTGATGTCGTTCATACATTCCATCTTCAAAGTATTTACTTTCTATCATAAGTGTTGATTAGCAAGTGGGCTTTCTAAGAAGCTGTCGGGCTACTTCACTTTGCAAGGTTGGTAGCCCAACTGGCTACCTTCCATGACTTGCTAAATACCACCCCTGCAGTGTCTAGAGAGGTCTGAAAGAGAAGTTGAAAAACGCCACTGAGCTGATCTGCACACAACTTCAGAGTTCTGCCACAGACGCCATCAGGGCCTTGGCTTTTGTCTATGTTTACATGTCTTTGTTTCATTGAAAATTATCATTAAGAGAATTAATGCAAACTTAATGCAACGTGTAAATATTATCCCACCTTCTGTCGATTCGTTCAGCCTCTCTGTCACTTTGTCCAGCAGGCGGCTCATCTCGATCTGTCCGTGGTGGAGTAGTTCCTCAACTAGCAGCTCGGCGGTGTCACCGTACAGCATCTTGGCAGAATAGATGTAACGAGGAAAGCGAAGTCGAATGAGCACATTTTCGATATTGAGTCGGTACTCAACAAAACCTCGCTTGTGTAGTTCATAGTCCACCATATTGTGTTGCATGAGGGTGTACAATGTCTGCTTTGTCTGTAACAATATCATTTAAAATTGTTATCTTAACAATTGTTGGACATGTTGGAAACTTGTCTATAGGTATCAGCATTGATCAGTCATTGGTTATGTATTACATATTACTTTTAAACTTAAAAAGCTATCCAAAGAATCAAGCTGTTGATAACAAAAAAGCTGTTGGAGCTCATCAAGAGTTTGACTATCTTTCTATGTCAGATTTCTTACAATTCTTGCTAAATAAATAAACATATTCACAAAAAAACATATTCACACTCCATTTACACGTGTAAGTAATTTATTTCAACCATGTATTGTCCACTGTGAGAATGTTTTCTTACATCCAATCTACATTGGTCTTTTACTAAAGCTTAATTTAAGTCTAAAGGCTTTCCTGGTTTCCTACACTAGTCCCTAAACTAAATACGGAAACGAAAGTAACAATTGTAAAGAAAAGTTTCATGAAATATAAATCATGAAATGGTAGCTTTACAAATTAATTTAAGGCACCAGTGAGTCACAACTCTAGGCTCAATTTGTGTACACCAAACAGGCCATTTTGGGGAGCCCTAACATAGGAGGTTAGATTAAGGTACGTTTTAAGTCATGCTGAATGGTAACTGAAAGTCATGTTTTGGCCATTCAACCAGTGATTGCCAATAGGTGGCAACAGTCAATCACTGCTGGTTGAATCAGCAAAACATGGCTACTGATGACTTTTCAGGCCATTCTGCAACATACCCTAATCTATATATTATAATTGCTTTAAATTTGGTTAAAAGTTGCACTATCATAAATTATACCATCTATACATGCTAGTAACATCATCATATGGAACACCCACTGGACACTATCTGCTGTTCCATCCTGTTACGTGTCCATTCCAGAAAATAGACATGTCCTTAATCTTATAGGCTTTATTTTACTTCCCCTAATGTAGATACCAGGTAAAAGGACTGATGGCTTTTAGCATCTCTTTTGAAAGACAAGCATACTGACACCCTCGGGTTCATACAAACACATGCCAGAACGGAATTATACAGGATGTAATTCACCCCCAAAAATGTCGTGAACTGGAATTATCTTCCCAATAAGGTTGTGCAGGTCCCCACACTGTCACTGCCACGGCAGTGGAACTGACAATGCCACGGTAGTGGAACTGACAATGCAACGACACTGTCTGCCACTACCACAGCACTGTCGGAGTAACTGGCACTGCCCTGCCCCCAAAACATGCAAGACGGATTACTCTACTTGATCTTACGGAATACGGACCTCCCACGAAAACCGCATGCACTAATCCCTTTTACATGATTATACGTTATTTGCATAATATTGTTTTTATGCTGTGCACCAACACTACTTAATAGATGAGGTCCATGCTGTATTGGAAGAAGAAAGCTTGGAAATGTGGGATCCTGAAAATGTTCAATTTAATTTTAAGAAATTAGCGGCACCTGGCTCAATTTGAGCGAAAGGTCTTGCGCAATCGTTCGAAGCGGCATGGCTCCCTTCTTCAATAAGTACACTCCCACGTTTTCGGCAACAGGGCCATGATATTCTTTCAATATGAAGGAACATAAATTTATCTCGTTTGTTGACATTTTGTTCGTGAACACTTCGCGCACGTGAAACAGGCCGCAGCCATTAAAGATGTTTCACGATGTAACAAAACGAACCCATTTCCATGTTAACACATAAAACTTGGTCCGTGTACGCGCTGCAGAATCCGATACGTGCTAGTAGAATTGTGGGAACACGGTCGGAATGCCCCTCTGCCTGAATGCACCAGTCGCAATTCACAAACCGCTTGGTCGCAATGCCCCACTGATGGTTGTCATGTATTTGAATATAAAACTGAGGTTATTTATGTTATTACTGATGATTATGTTGGTGTTGTTTGTGTTATTACTGATGATTATATTGGTGTTGTTTGTGTTATTACTGATGATTATGTTGGTGTTGTTTGTGTTATTACTGATGATTATATTGGTGTTGTTTATGCTGTTTGTGTTATTACTGATGATTATATTGGTGTTCTTTTTGTGAAACGTCAGTGCTTTTTTCAATGTTGCTCATGGCCAGACCACCCCGTACCCAACAGGCACAGTACATACAGTACTAGTGTGTATGCAATCACACTGTGTCATTCTTCTGATTAGCCATAGACAGCGTTGTATATCACATAAATTAATCGAAATTAGAGCAAAACAAAAATATGTATAATTTATACTAATCTGCCTGAGCATAAAATTTTTTTAATGTAGCACTGTAGATTAATAGAAAATGGACACTAAAATTGCAGAAGGAAGCCAATAAAAATGGTTAACAAGTAAAAATGTTGAAGTATGGTTTTGGTGTAATATATATATATATATATATATATATATATATATAGTTTATAACATACATTATTTATATACGTTTGACTGTATTCAAATCAGTGGGGTATTCCGACCAATAGGAGCATTCTGACCAGGGTACGTTGGGGCACTCAGGTAGTAGTGCATTCAGGCAGCCGGGCATTCTGACCATGATTCGAATTGTGCTTTAGTCGGCAAAAAAATTGTACGTGACATATTTTGCAGCTAATAATTGTTTGAACTCATTTTTATTTTAAGAATCATCTGCTGTTGTGAAATAAAAGTACAAATTAAATATTTTACATACCAAAAGCTAATTGCTATCATTTATTAAATTAAAATTATCGAGAATAACAGAATGGATATTGTTGGCCATGTGCGTATACATTTTTAGCAAGTTCGAAATGTGAACGTAAACCTGGGCACAAACATCATGGTGGAGGAGTTGCTACTTTAGGGTTGGTTGCATAAATATGCAAAGTCCAAAGAAAGAAGTGAACAGCATTACATATTGGTGGGTTAATTGTGCATGATTTGGTAAAAAACCATGTTTCGAAGAGGATCGAGGAACAAGCCAGAAAATTACAGACCAGTGAGTTTAACATCAGTTGTATGTAAATTACTTTAAACATTAATTAAAGACCACATGGTGGAATTCCTTGTAAAACATAAATTAATAAATACATCTCAACATGGGTTCCTAAAAGCAAGGTCATGTCTAACTAATCTCTTATGTTTTTTTGAAGAAATTACAAAGTGGGTAGATGACGGGTCACCAGTGGATGTTGTCTACTTAGAATTTCAGAAAGCTTTCGATAAAGTGCCACATCAAAATTGTTACTTAAACTAAAAGCCCATGTTATAGGTAATGATGTAATCAACTGGATAGAAAAGTAGCTTACACACAGAAAACATAGAGTAATAGTAGATGGTGAGATTTCAAACTGGAAATCTGTTTTGAGTGGGGTACCACAGGTATCAGTATTAGGCCCTATAATATTTTTAATATATATATAAATGATTTGGAAGATGACATATCTAGCAAAGTACTCAAATTTGCAGATGACAAAAAAGTATTCAGACAGATTACTAATGATACAGATAATCAAAGTTTACACGATGATCTAGATAAATTAGCTAAATGGTCAGAAAAATGGCAAATGTTATTCAATTTTGGGAAATGTAGACACATAGGACATGGAAACATGGCCGAAGAATATAAAATGGGGGATGCTGTACTAGGTAGAACCACACAAGAAAAGGACTTAGGAGTAACATTTAGTGCTGACATGAAAGTTTCAGAGCAATGTGGTATTGCTGCTTTGAAAGGAAATCAAATTCTAGGGCTAATTAGGAGAACTATCATGTATAAGGAGAAACAGTTAATTGTACCCCTGTACAAAGCAATATAGTTAGACCACATTTGGAATATTGTATTCAAGCATGGAGACCATATTGTAAAAAGGACATAGACAAGCTAGAAAGAATACAACGAAGAGCAACTAAAATTATTCCAGAATTGAGAGACATTAGTTACGAAAGTCGCTTATTACAATGTGGTTTGACAACACTAGAGACCAGGAGACTAAGAGGAGACCAAATATAGAAGCTAGTGTTTAAAATAGTGAACGGTTATGAGGATGTTGACAGGAATATGTTCATTAAACTTAAAGAAGGCAGTAGAACCAGAGGACATAAAGCAGCATTAGTTAAGGAGCAGTGTATAGGTTGGACATGAGAAAGTACTCTTTCTCACAGAGGGTGATAAATGAATGGAACAAACTGTCAAATGATTGTGCTAATGCTAATAGTGTGAATATGTTTAAAAATAGAATTGACAGATATTTGATAAGGGTGGGCTACACATAGATGAGAAAATTGTTGGACTCTTGATAAGCCAATGGCTTCCTTGTCCACTTGCCATCAGGAACTTGTTGTTTGGGACGGCAACCTTGTTAAACCTTGAAGAAGAAAAAATGCCAAGTGGCGCAGCCTAATGAGTGAAACTGGAATTAATGCATAATGCACAATTAATTAAATTGCCCTTTTTTCTGTTCTAGCAGATGTATGATTGTATAAAGCACATATCAGTAATCACATATGTACATGAATTGTTGTGAGCGAACCACTATGGCAGTTTTGCACATCCGGCGAATTCATTATTCATTAATCGCATGTTGTATCATTCAGTTCAGTGTTGCATATACATGGAGCAAGTATTAAATTGTTATTATGTTTTTGATTTAACAAATAACGGCCATTTGATTCTCAAGTCTCAAGTGGTTATACTCCAAACTTGGGCTAATGCAGGAGTTTGTGGTGGACTGTGTGCATGCGCTGTGGGTGGTACATTCGACTAAAAGACTATAGTATCTTTAATGTTGCTGAAATGGTTTTATCTGATAGTTTTATTTATTTTATGTATAGGATGTTAAGTGAACATTTTTAATAGGTTGGCTATGTGTATGGATACTGTCACTGCCTTGCCACATGCACACATAGACAGTCTGCATACCCACACCATGGATAAGTCTACACTGAGCACTGTGTTTTAAAGGCAGTTTACGTGAGGAAGTATGGTGAAAGGGAGTTCCATAATAGATTGGCAATATGCTCGTTATATGAAGTCCCAAACCACAAATAGGTGTGGATGTTTGAACAAATACTCAACACTATATGTTTTTTTACTTTGAGAACTTATGAAACCACCCCGATGGATGAGAATAAAAGATCTCACAGCGTGGGTCATCACCAAACAATGGAACAGTCATTTATTACAATCACTGTCTTTAATCTTCAACAAAAGGCTACATTTCGCCATCTACCGGATTGACCTCCTACGACTGATTCGATGGAACATCGCAACACGTCGATTATAATCACTTGCTTTCTGGAGCTGAGGTTATGTTAGTAAGATTACTACAACGAGTGTGGTTAATCTATGATACGTTTGTAATCGAAATGGCACAAATGCCTGTTGGCATACCATATTGCCCTAAAATGGACTATTTTGATTAAACCTGTTAAAAATTTAGACGTGTTGCGTTTTACCCTCACATCAGCGACAGTTTCAACACTATCCAACAGATGGCCAAATTGTATAAAATCATGGCAACTTCAGAAACACTACAGCGTGTTTTAGTTTACATCAAGCAAGCTTCTGAAATTACTGCATCTCCTGCCAGTTTCACACAGGTTGCGAATTTTGAAGAGTTTCTTATCGGTTCATGTGATATGTAAAACATACGGTGTCGACGACTGTTGTAAACGTACCTTTAGGCTTTATCAACTCGTCCCCGTCCAACTTAAAATTTAGAGGTGTCTGTGTCATTGTGGCTGTAATTGAATAACAAAACATATCCTAAAGCTAAGGTAAGGTATATTAGCGGGCATGGAAGTTAAACATCTAGTGGACGGTCACTGGCAGTGTAGCATGACAACATAATATTGGTTGTTTGGGTGTCAAATCCCCTTGATTTGAAGGAGGCATCTTCCATGTATCCAGCCTGTTTCAGGGCACTAACAGGAAAATGTACTGCATTTATAAATAACCTAGACCTAGTGGTATTTTATAACCAGATTATTGTTTGACACATTTCACATACTTAGACTTTGTGCACAAGTCGGTCAACTGATATTATTAGGCCCTGGCCTAGCTATTTTTTTGAAGTAATACTTACTATTAATGATCAGTTATGAGATGGTATGGTTAATTCACATTGTTTTGACTTTTTCTTAATGTTGGCTGTGCTGTGGCCTATGCAGAACTTTGAAATCAGTGCTTTGGAGGCAATACAGTGATAATAAAACCCAGAGATGACCAAAATGATCACTGTAACCAGTGTAGGGTTTCAATTATTATCAATACCCTATCTATATGGTTTATGTTCATTTCTTAAAATATCTACAATAATACTAATTGCGACTTCAACCATGGTTGTTTGCAGTCTGTTTTAGATGCTCTTGGCAGTGGCAACAAGGATGAAATGAATGTGTTTACGAAGCTGCAAGAAAATAAATTGCTGATATCTGCTACGCAGCTTAATGACGTCAAGAAATCAGTCAAAATTAAGGTTTGTATATATTATCAATAACGCCACTTTACTGAACAAAAAACCCACAAAATCAAGTGGTTCTTTAAAAACTGAATCCACTAATTAGCTGTCCGTCATGGTCGTTGAAAACAGGTGGATTGCCACAGGGTTTCGGAGATGAGTGTGTACAGGGAGACCAGCATTGGAGCAGAAGGGTGGGTCTGATGAATGTTTCTTCTCTATGGATAGATCAGCTCCCTTTAGACTACTTGAAAAGGAGTAGTATAAAATATAATAAAATGTCTCTTTGAATTGGATTAGTTGCAACCCACTTGTAGGCGTGGAGTTTGTGGAAGCAAAAAGGGTTGGATGCAGAGTTTGGTCCAGTTACTACATATAAATAATTACAATTATTTTTCATTACAATTACACTTCCAAAATGTTAAGTTCAGTTGCAAAATACTTACTTACAATTTTGCCATTTCAAGTACAATTACAGAATGCAGGACAAACTGTATATTCCTAAGAGTTATTCTGTCTATCAATAGTATTGCTTGTGTGCTACTGAATTTGGATATTTGGTATGGCTGATAAAAACGTGTGTGGCAGCACTTTTGATAGTATTGTATTGTTCAGGTAAAGTTTATGATATGACAACATTATAATTATTAATCCTAATTTATGTAATTGTTGCAACTACATGAAATAATTCAACTACAATTACAACATAATTTCAGAGCCAAAATCAATTACAGATTACAGCATAACTTCAAAACCACAACCATTTATAAATACAGCATTCTGTATATAATTAATTACAGTTACAAATACATAATCGGACCCAATCCTTATAGACTGTCACTGCTACAGATACACAGGTTCACAATTTAAAGAGGTATTGAGAAGAATTTCATGGCATTGAATGTGATATTAGTTAGCCAGTCAGTCATAAATTATAGCTGTTCATTCCCGTCACAAAAATACAATTACCACGTCTTCCAGAGACCATCCTTCTGCCCGATTCACAACCTGCATCCAGATGAAGTCTTGCAGCTTCCACAAGCAATACGATCCCGCGGCATAGACGTGGGGGCTGTCACTCTCCTCGAGAGTTGTGATGGCAATGTATTGCTTACACGCAGGGCAAGTCACCTGAGCATATTCCCTGGTGTTTGGGTTCCCCCAGGTGGGTGCTGCAGTTATTTGTGGGCGTGCAGGTGTGTGTATGTTTTTTTTTTAATACAGTTGTTTTCTAAAAGAAAAGTTATTGTTAGATGATAGTAATTTTACTTATTAGTTTTAATTATTAAGGAACACTAAATTACATTGTGAAATCATTGTACTGGTTGTGGAAAGTGCTGAATGCATGAATTTAAGAGGCTTTAAGGTGTGACACAGGTGGTGTGGGATGCTCTCATATGAGAAGTCATCTTTCTTACACAGCATTTTTAAGATTATAATTCTTATAATAATTTTTTATCATTTACTGTTTTTTAAATAAATATTAATAAGATTTCACAATACTAAATCTTGAATTTTTTTACTAAAAGTTCATTATATATGCAGATTTATAATAACAATGAAATAATAATAATCGTACATTTATTTGAAAATACCTGGTACATTAGAGCAAACACTACATGTGTGCGCATGAATTTACTCCACACAAAGCTAAACAATTCTGCATTCAATAAAAGTGTTTTGTTTAGTATTCTAACCAGGCATTCCTTGCTGTATTCCTTGATGCATCTTTCAGGAGGCCATGTTGAACTTGGAGAAACGGTGAGTATCAATGCAGCATTCACAGTCGTTACTTGGAATATCATGTTTTTGATCATTAGATGGCGGGCCTGTATAAAAGGTAAATGCATTGTAGGATTAATTGTCAGTGGAAGCACAACTTGTACTTCAAATTAGAGATTTGGAAAGAATTAGTTTCAGCATAGAATACATAGTTCCAACAATAACACTTACTGATATTAAACAGAAATCACAGTGCTAGCATTAGAACACAAAAATCGATTGATCTGATGTTTGAATAACTTCGAAAGCCATTGACCATGTGCGTTGGGAAACTTGGCATAGATGTGCCATCGAAAATCTTTCTTAATGTTCACAAACGTATGTTTAACATAGGATTCTCAGAACGAGGCAGCTGTGCATTGTCTGGATGGATATATCATGGTAATAAGACTACCTGATTGGTCTAGAACATTTTACTATGATATATCAGTTCAGATAACACACGGCTGCCTGGTTCTGAGAATCCAGCTGATGTTTGAATCATTTCGAACATGATCGAATACGTGCGTCGGCATAGACACGCGATTGTTCGAACACTTTGCATGTTTTCTGAGATTCTTCTGCATCAAACGTCTGTATCAGTTCCTTCGTACGGTACGAATGCTTCGTGAAACCGGCCAATCAACATATTTACAGATGTAGGAAGTGAAGAAGTATGCATAAGTGTTAATTTGCCATTATGTAACAGGAATAACTGTTTGTTGATGCCACGAGAATGTCACCAGCCAGATAACATTCCCTAAATATATGACGCTGTATAAATAAAGGTTATTATTACCTACAGCTGGAGACAGCCGCACTGAGAGAGTTGAAGGAGGAGACAGGACTAGACATCTCACTGGACAACTGTGTGGACAATGCCATGCCAATCATAGCACTGTGGGAGGTATTGACTGACCTGTTAAGTCTCCCGGAGACTGCCGCATTTGGTAACCATCTCGCATTCTCACGGGCCTGAAAAATTCCATGTTCTAGACTTCCTCCTGTTTTGCCAAAAAAATCCCATTTTCTTAGTGAATTTGCTGCGCCGACTTGAAACTTTCACAGCTCAATAAAAGTATTTTTACTAATATTTATATTTGTAGTTTCTTTGCTTCATAACTGGTGGTAAAATCCTGCTCTTGGTGGGATGAACGGTATGATTTTTAATTGTCTTAAAAATCTCCAGCCTTGCCATTTCAGCAATGTAACACTTAGACACTAACAGGCCTGGTACATATACAACTTCTTCTCTTAAACAGTCCAATCAACTTCCCACTGTCTGTCTTATATATGTATATATTATAATTAAGAGTACAAAGTCTGATCGGTTTATCTCATAAAATCATCATATATTATATCTATTCAAACATTTTGACTACCCAAAAGTATTTTAATCAGCCACAATTTCTTTTTATATAATTTGAACTTTATTTGTTTATGATCAGTGACCTTGCCATTCAGCATACATGACCTTGCCATTCAGCATGCATGACCTTGCCATTCAGCATGTGTTGAAACATAATAACATTGTAATTAATCAGATAATCCAAGTATATTAATAAAATTGTGGATCGTTAAAATACCTTTGGGTGTTCAGGATATTAGAATTGATGTAGTTTTTACTATATAACCTGATTTTATGATAACAAATTATTACTTTTTGCTTTTAGACTGGACACATGACATAAACTTATCGTATTCAACATAATAATCATACATAATAATCATACATAATAATCATACAGTACACTTGAAAAAAAATTGGGCCATGGAAAAATGTCACGGAATCTGTTCTTATAAGCGTACACCAAAACTTGTTTCTCTAGACAATAAGGTAACTGTTTAACACTAGTGGTGTCATTTGGTAACTAGTGTAGAACAACTGAAAAGTGGCGCCAACTGTTTAACACCAGATGGCGACACTTCAGTTGTTCCACACTAGTAAAATTACAAATGTTATGAATTCTGATTGTTAAAAAGGGGGTGTACAATAGTTAGGGCATGCACAATTAATAGGTTAAAATTTTTGTTTTACAGATTAATGCACGATGAAACACGTTGTTGCACTGACATTTTTCAAACATGAAAAAAAAAATTTTGCTACCTAAAGTTAAAACTACTGCCTTTAATTTTTAGGGTCAGTGCACGTGCTGTATATATTATTAGTAATAACAAATATGAGATAATTACAGTCATAGCACATGCCAGTACCTTCCTGTTGAAATTATCACACATTTTATCAGTTCATCCAGTGAGTGTATCATGGTACGATATATCATATTATTAACATATTATTGACATCATCATTTTGACAAGTCTCACTTGATGTGTATCTTTGGGATCATTCACAACTGTTAACATTTACCTATTCATAAAAAGCGAACTAAACGTGGAGGGGGTCAAAGCCTGTGAACTAAAGGGGGAGGGGGGTCAAAGCCTGTGAACTAAAGGGGGACGGTCAAGGCCTATGAACTAAAGGGGTGGGGGTCAAGGCCTGTTAACTAAAAGGGGAGGGGGTCAAGGCCTGTGTACCAAAGGGGGAGGGGGGTCAAGGCCTGTTAACTAAAGGGGGAGGGGGGTCAAGGCCTATGAACTAAAGGGGAGGGGGTCAAGGCCTGTGAACTAAAGGGGAGGGGGTCAAGGCCTGTTAACTAAAGGGGGAGGGGGTCAAGACCTGTTAACTAAAGGGGGAGGGGGTCAAGGCCTGTGAACTAAAGGGGAGGGGGTCAAGGCCTGTTAACTAAAGGGGGAGGGGGAGTCAAGGCCTGTTAACTAAAAGGGGAGAGGGTCAAGGCCTGTGTACTAAAGGGGGAGGGGGGTCAAGGCCTGTTAACTAAATGGGAAGGGGGTCAAGACCTGTTAACTAAAGGGGGAGGGGGGTCAAGGCCTGTGAACTAAAGGGGGAGGGGGGTCAAGGCCTGTGTACTAAAGGGGGCGGGTCAAGGCCTGTTAACTAAAGGGGAGGGGGTCAAGGCCTGTTAGCTAAAGGGGGAGGGGGGTCAAGGCCTGTTAACTAAATGGGGAGGGGGTCAAGGCCTGTTAGCTAAACCTGTTAACTAAAGGGGGAGGGGGGTCAAGGCCTGTTAACTAAAGGGGAGGGGGTCAAGGCCTGTGAACTAAAGGGGGAGGGGGGGTCAAGGCCTGTTAACTAAAGGGGAGGGGGTCAAGGCCTGTTAACTAAAGGGTAGGGGGTCAAGGCCTGTTTACTAAAGGGGGATCAAGGCCTGTGAACTAAAGGGGGAGGGGGGGTCAAGGCCTGTGAACTAAAGAGGGAGGGGGGTCAAGACCTGTTAACTAAAGGGGGAGGGGGGTCAAGGCCTATGAACTAAAGGGGGAGGGGGGTCAATGCTTGTGAACTAAAGGGGGGGGTCAAGGCCCGTGAACTAATTTTTTAAATGTCAGTCACATGTGAAATATGATCATGCAGTGCCACATGGTGAACTGCTACGTAACTACTACTGTTTTAAATTGTGTAACTGTTTACAGCGCGACGCTGCGATACAGTCCAACATCTTGGAAATTCATAACTTTGTGGAAAACAGTGCTGTGCTGTGTCATAACATTGTTACATCAAAATATTTTTAATGTGGAAAATTATCAACATTGTAAAAATACTAATTCGGCTAGAGAATGAGTATGCTTTGTATGAATAGGTAAATAACTAAATGTCAACAATTGTGAACGGTCCCTGACTGTCTGGTTCCAGTCGGCTTTTCCTGCGATGTTATCAGTCGGACTGCCCAAGAGACATCACATGGTGGTGTACCTCTACGCACGACTCAAGCCTCCGTTCTCGTCAAAGATGCTCAACTCTCAGTTGAAGATTGATCCTGGCGAGGTGGCTGCATCAGTATGGCTACAGAGGGCGCTAGTTGATGCCATAGTAGCCACGTCTGAATTCCGCGATGCAACAGCAGTGGATTTAAGTCAAATACCAAATCATATTAGGTAAACATATTTTTAATGTGTTGTCAGAGAAGTTGGTTAGAAACTTAATTTGTTGGTAATCTGCAGGGCTTTCCATTTGTTGGTAATCTGCAGGGCTTTCCATTTGGAGACATACAATGACTGAGTTGAAACTGACGTGGAACATGTAGAGAGTCTTTGAAACTTTGTTTAATCAGGTATCCATTGCGGACTGTGGTCAGTTACGTTATACCAATTCCACACCAATTACAAATACCAATTTCAGTTACACCTAAAAAATACCGATACCAATTCCATTTATCAATTCCATATCAAAATAAAAGTATGTGAAGAGAACAACCATAGGCATACTCAGCGACAACAATAACATAAATTTTAGAGCAGCTCTAATTAATTTCTGCATATTATGGTATACTTATAATGGCAAACAAATATGATATACGCAACGTATTATATTTTATTGCATTTTGTAAAAAAAAAATGTATTTGTAGCAAACAATTTGAATTGAAAAGTTACATGATGTAACTGAAAAAGTAATTGAGAAATAATTGAAAATACCAATTACATGTTCACCAATTCCAATGACACAACAAAATGCCAATTCCAATTCCGGAATTGGAATTGGTGTTTTATTTCCTATTACAATGTAACTGACCACAAGTCTGACCCATTGTGATTAAAACAAGCACACATATTGAAAGACTTATGTAGTACTTAACAAGTCCACCTCCTCTTCCAATACACTTCTATCACCAGAAGTGTATACACTTACACCTAAAAAATAAATTTATCGGGCAACATTGAATAAAAAATATATAATTATTAGAAAAAAATATACATATTTGGTGCTAAGCATAACTTCAAAGACTGCTCTAGCCAGTCCATGTCTGCGTCCATTTAGTGATTTATGTGCTTGTTTTAATTAAGTAATTAAAAATCAGTACCTCCGAGCAGAATATCCTGTACATGAAGAATCCTGCTGATCATGTAAATTTTACAATAATAATAGTAATGCAATGTAATGCTAATGAGTACCACATGGTACTTGGCTAGCATCTGTGGATCATTTTACAATAATAATAGTAATGCAATGTAATGCTAATGAGTACCACATGGTACTTGGCTAGCATCTGTGGATCATTCGTGGAATTATTGAAATTAAGCAGGAATGTCACTATGAGAAGGTTTAGTCTGTTGGTGAATTTACTGCATTTAAAAATATTGCATTTTAGAGATATTTTTATTTCAAAAATATTTTTTTTACTAAATAAAATTTACAAAACCAAGTTAACACAATAGATCAACTGCTTCTGTGCCACCATTGCTAATCAAGCTCAGTTTTATGTACGTTTACTTAGGTGTCCTTTTTACACCCTAATTTGGACATAAGGCGACAATTGTACATTCACAAAAAATTTGGTTAAGTTTGATTTTAACGTTCACTTCATAAAAGTTAATCTTACTTTGTGAAAGAAAATCATATAAAGATGAACAGTTGGAGGCTATTTTTGTTCCAGACAATTTATAAAATGATAATTTATATTTCAGCGCGACATTGTTAGATGGCAGCGGAAACCTGATTGAGACGCAGCTGGAAACTTCAGTGTTAATGAATCGAATGACGGGTGAAGATAAAGATATTGAGAGAGTGAGCACAGGCACAAAGTTCTGTCTGGATCAGTGGCTGCGGATAAGCTGCTAATTATCACCACCGTAGGACCGATTACTTCGATTCGTTTCAGGGTATGCCAACATTGGTATTAATGGCTGAATTTTTAAGATTTTATCTTTATATTAACCGAGGGTTACGTTACATCAAGACGATCATCCCCCTAGTGAATATCTCAGAAAACATTTTTACTGTAAATCAATAGTTTGCGTGCGTGCGTGCGTGCGTGCGTGCGTGCGTGCGTGCGTGCGTGCGTGCTTGCTTGCAAGACCATTAATGCTATAGCCAAGTGTGATAACAGGACATTTAATTTTTTCATTGAACAAACTGTGTTGTCAATATACGAGTTTAAGTCTGATGTATGCATATTTGTAATTATTGTCATTATTTCCATCATGCATTGGTGATGATGCTCAGTCGTACTTTGAGAATGATCAAGCACAGCACCTATCAACCTTTGTCATGGCCACTCAAATTTTTTATTAGCATCTTAAGACTTTTTTCTGCTATTTAGTGATTCAAAATGTAATGTTTGACATTTTAGGAAAATAGACCATGAACTGTTGTGTTGAATCATAACCTTCGAAATGTTGAAATGTTTACGGGAATTCAGTTTAGGAGGGTACCAACCTCCCCGGCCCTATTAAACCTACACTGTTAATTTGTTGTTTTTGTTGAAAAAGCGGGTGTGGTATTGAAACAGGTCTTCTGTCAGAATTCTTTTTGCTTTTTCACAATCAGTTTGATCAGAGCCAATCGATCATGATTGAATTGTTTCAGCCAATATATAAAATTTTCTAGATGTATAAGCATGCTTACGTATATGCATAGCAGGATGCACAATAATCATTTGTATGGTAGTTATAATAATGTTTAACTGAAATGAATAGTCACCGGTTTTGTAGATGTACATTGATGGTATACTGGCCATAAGGTAACTGATTGTCTTGTGAATTCATGTTACATCATATGTTGCATTATATGTTGCATTATATGTTACATTATATGTTGCATTATATGTTGCATTATATGTTACATTATATGTTGCATTATGTTGCATTATATGTTGCATTATATGTTACATTATATGTTGCATTATATGTTACATTATATGTTGCATTATACGTTGCATTATGTTACATTATATGTTGCATTATATGTTACATCATATGTTGCATTATATGTTGCATTATATGTTACATTATATGTTGCATTATATGTTACATTATATGTTGCATTATATGTTGCATTATATGTTACATTATATGTTACATTATATGTGGGTGAGAACACTTGGTTTAGAGGACTGTGGTTTGAATCTTATTGTTTGCTTGAAGCAATTTTGTTCACACCCCATTGCTCTAGTTCATTCAGTTGTATAAATCAGTGCCTACGCTATAGCAGAGATGTTAACTTCGTACACGCTGGGGTCACATTCAGGGGGCATGCAAATTTTCAGCTGCTTGTGCAGTGGAAATTAGATATTTGGCCCAGAAAGGATTGAACTGTTTATTGCATGTTTTTTAATGCATGGGTCTGAGTTGTCATGGCGTTTCCCAGGAAAGAAAGAAATGAGTCCTTACTTGAGGCACAAGAATATTACATTTGTCTGTTATATTATATTTATGGTTTGGTTATGTATAGAAAATGTGCATTTTTGTGCAAGATTTACTACACACAATTACATAATATTCAGAATCATCTACATTTTGTGTATGTTTATATAACTTATTTTGTTTGTTCTATAATTGCATTACAGAAACGGAACTATGTTTTGCAAGCTACCACTAACTTGTAAATTCTTCGAATGTAAATCTATAGTTTTAGAATTAAAATATGTATTTACGAATAACACACGTGGCTCTGTTACGTCACAAAGCGTAATGTACTCTGACCACCAAACTGGTCATAATTCCAAGGTGGTCTTAATTCCAAATGGTCAGTACTAACACAATATTTTTGAGCCAGGAAACCTGTAACAATTTGGAGGTGGTCGTAAGACGAAGGTGGTTGTTAGAGAAGGTTCCATTGTACGCTGTACAAAATCTATCTCTACTTTTGCACTATTTTACACTTGCAGCATTCAGTATAGTGTATGTCACCATTAATACTGCCATATTTTTAAAGCGAAACAAAAGTGATGGTCTTGGGGCTATGCACATAAGGGATAATAAAAACTAGCTAAATGCAACTAAAATCAAGAATATCATGCCAATAGTTTGCTCAGAATGTATTCTATCTTACAATATTGTCTCCAAGCTTGTATACAGTACTCCGAGACCTAACTATTGCTTTATACAGTGGTATAATTACCTTTTTTCCTTGTGTTATTTTTCTCATAATCAACCCAAGAATTTGATTACCCTTTGAAGCTGCTCTGAAACTTTCATATCAGCACTTATTGTTATTCCTAAGTCCTTTTCTTCTACAGTAGTGTCTAGAACAGTATCTCCCATTTTATAGTTTACATCCAAGTTCTCGTGTCCTGTATATAGGCATTTGAATTTCCCAGCACTTGTGATGCTCTCCCGGCGTACACACACCCAACACGGTCTCAAACGACCGTGCTATTTTGTCAGAAACAGGACTAATTTAGTCAACAAAGGTCAAAGTTGAGTTTGGACGCAAACATCATGATCATAATATCATGTTGGCAAGTATAGGAAAAAGGTGTATACAAATATATTTTCATTTGGCGAGCGAATACCGCCGGAATAGGCAATGAAAACAAGTGCATTAACAACTACCATGTTGGATGGGTGGGGGGGTGGCCCCAGAGTGCGGGAAAAAATTGGTTTCCTAGGAAAGTTAGGACTTGGGTTTCAACTACGCAATTAAAAATATAACATTTTCTCCACGTCTTGTACAATGTGCTTAACAAATTGTGGAATTATCTAATTCCATGTCTCCACAAAGTCTCTTTTACATGACAAAACGTTTTCTATTGATATTAATTTATTCGTGGCGTTTACTTGTTTGTGGGACAATATTAATACATTAAAGATGTCCCACAAACAATTCATGTCAGCATGAAATGTTTCTGTCACGCGAATGACTTCGTGTATACAGTGTAACTTACACAATTCAGCACTCAACATCATATTGATGAAAAGTTATCTTTTGAATCTTGTAGTTGGTTGAGACAAGCAAGTCGTAACTGTACTAGGGAACCAACTTTAGTCATTTTCTGCACTTCTATACCCCCCTGGTAGTTGTTAATGCACTTGTTTCTAGTATGTTGCCCAGCATTGTGCATGGAAGTGCACATTATACATTCATGATCACTACAAGAGAATGCATTCATGAACACTACAAGACAATGCATTCATGAACACTAAAAGACAATGCATTCATGAACACTACAAGACAATGCATTCATGAACACTACAAGACAATGCATTCATGAACACTACAAGACAATGTATTCATGAACACTACAAGACAAAGTAGTGTTAAATAGTAAACACGGAATAACTGACAAATGTTTCAACTAATGTTTAATTTCTCTCAGGTCCGAACATAAAGTATCTAACCACAACAACGGAATGTTATTCAATAATGCAAAGACACTTTATAAAACTTGAAGAAAACAGAGCAAACTCTACCAAAGATCAAACCAAGAGATCGTTTTTCCTACACTCACAACTTATTTTGAGAACGCCGACAACACATACGACGGTTGCCATAGTAACATAAAATATCATGTAACCGCAATCTTGACAATTTTGCATATAATCTTCAATGCTATTTTCATCTACTTGTTGCTACACGAATACTATCCCACCAAATATTTCCATGATTAATAACACGTTTTCTCGGCTGACTTAACAAGCTAGTCAGACATACATGTACCGTAGGCAGCACTACGGTTATTTCTCTACTTGCATAAGTACCCATTTCCTTCAACAGGCCCAAAGCAGCCTGCACAACTGGGACTATCTTGGAACACAAAGAAGAAAAAACAGCAGTTATTATTATGTCGTATAACATGCACAAATAAGTAAATCTAATGTAAGTTATAATGTAAGTTAGAGCATGGCCTGATGTGTTACGAATGTCCATGCATCTCTTCATGAGTTACTCTGCCATTTGGCACGGTCTAATTTCAGGAGAGTAATTTTTTATGAACAAATTCAACAGAGAATACTTCCCATGTTTACAGGGGCAACTGATATTCTACACGCTACCTGCCCATCTCCAGTCCCACTGTAAGACATCAAAGTTTGGATGCCATCAAGCAGTGTGTACGGTCACTAGTAACAGTTGCCAAAATGTATACATGGCCAGTAGAAAGCCTAGAAATATTTGAAGATCGTGCAATTTTGTTTGCCCAAATTAAATTCAAGGACATACCTGCTAACCAGTCTGAAACAGTATGGGGAATAGGAGCAGCTTTAGTAGGGATATGAATTAATCACACATTTTAACAACCTGACCAGGCAACTTGATGAATCTTGAGTAGACAATGTACACACGTCCCTAACCTAGAGAGAAACAGCATATATCTCTGTCTTTCAACAGAAATTACCCTCTGCCAGAATGTAGTTGGTTAGACAGTTTCCATATAAAAATGAGAAATTGCATAGGCTCCTGTGGTATGCTGCCAGGTCACATCGGACTCGATGCCTGCCATGACAAATGCATGCAAATGTCTATGCCAGTTTTTCACTTTTCAAGTCTGTTTCTAACAGTGGCATTTCGAATGCAGTAGGCACAGTACTTTATGTTATCGTCCTTGCAGGGATTCCATCAACACATGATGTCCTGGACTGAACATAGTACTTTATGTTATCGTCCTTGCAGGGATTGCATCAACACATGATGTCCTGGACTGAACACAGTACTTTATGTTATCGTCCTTGCAGGGATTCCATCAACACATGATGTCCTGGACTGAACATAGTACTTTATGTTATCGTCCTTGCAGGGATTGCATCAACACATGATGTCCTGGACTGAACACAGTACTTTATGTTATCGTCCTTGCAGGGATTGCATCAACACATGATGTCCTGGACTGAACACAGTACTTTATGTTATCGTCCTTGCAGGGATTGCATCAACACATGATGTCCTGGACTGAACACAGTACTTTATGTTATCGTCCTTGCAGGGATTGCATCAACACATGATGTCCTGGACTGAACACAGTACTTTATGTTATCGTCCTTGCAGGGATTGCATCAACACATGATGTCCTGGACTGAACACAGTACTTTATGTTATTGTCGCTGCAGGGATTGTTTCAACACATGATGTCCTGGACTGATACGGGCGACTGGTACTACACGCAAATAAACTACCAAAAATAAAACACAAATTGTTTGCCTGTGGATCAGATCCATATGGCGACTGACCATTAATACTGATACGTCAGCCTCACTTTGTCATCTTCCCTGGGAAAACAATTGTTTTTTACATCATCCAGACACATTTTTGACATCATCCCTCAAGACTCGACTTCACTGACAACTGCAGGAATTCACACTCTCACCAGGTGGTGTGTAAGGTTGTTAAGCATCTAGTACTCGCACGAGGGGGTGCTAGTTGTGAGTGCAACCTGCACGGTTGCGTGAAAATTTATCATATCACACCGCCACAACTTATGTGCACATTTTACACATCTTTATTTGATTTGGTAAATATCTAATCTTTGTAAAAAAATCTCAATTTCAATTGCATACAATTGTGGATAGTATTTTGCATTGAAATTTGACTAGAAACACGACAATCCTCGTTTTTTGTATGGAAGTGTATCTCAAGTGCTCAAATGCCACGACATAACAAGTCGTAAACAACAATGCTGCATCCATTTTGAATTTATAATAAAGTTGTGGCAGTGGTGATGTAGCAAGTGGCGCCACTCTTGAGTGTGTTCTGAGAGTGCCATTGTCGATAGCTCAACGGTGTTATCAAAATAATAACTGGTTGTACAGATTCTGTATTTACATCCATTACGAGACATTAGGCGCACGAAAGTTGCAGTTAAAAAAGTGGAATATTAGAAATAACTTTCTGCTCAGGTGTGATGGACATGGATGTCATTTTTGAGACTGAGTACCTTGTGCTTCATCTCCAGTGTATAAAGCAACAAAGTGGGCCGAACATGTTTTAGATGAGTAACAACCACGCACTTTACCGTGCGAGTATGACCAACACAAAAACAAAACTGAACTGAACTGCTCACAAGAAGGCGATACTGTAAGCGACATTCATTAATGTCCCAATATATCACTGATAACAAGTAGACACCAAAAATGTGTGTATCTATGTATGCACACTTTCTCAAACTTGTATGTACACCTGTATGTATACCACACGTATGTGTGTGTGTGTGTGTGTATGTGTGGGTATGTGTATGTACAGCTGACTAAATTCGGGTCAAACTGTTGAACAGTTATACTCACACATGACATGTACATGACGTACACAAGATTTGTACAACTCCTCGGTTGTATACTAAATTTGTACAGTAGTCAATTTATGTACATGCACAACCACAGACTACTGTATAACTACTCACCCGCTCGCAAAAGAAATGTATTTAGAACTCTAACATGACCCTCACGTGAGTGTGTTGGTCCACGTGATGTCCTGTACGCTACTCAAACTATGAGGTACGTGTGGCGCAACTACCAGTAGCTGGTTTACAAGCACATTCCTTATTAACAAACATTCCTTATTAACAAACATTCCATGGGAACACAAAAGTATTCCACAGCTACTTTACCAGTTTCACTTTTCTGACCATTCTCTAAGTCAAAACATACACTTCATATTTCTTTGAAATCGCCCATTCTATTTCCATAACTTTACCAAATCTGTCTAACATTTGTATTTCCTAGCGAGGTGATTTCCCTCGGAATACCAAACAAATAATATACAACCGGCTGAAAGAGTCTGTTCGTCCCGTGGTAAATGCCCGCTGCAACCGAGTGTTCCATTGGCTCACCAGCCATCATGTGACATTACAGAAAACCAGTAGCGATAGCAGCGTCACTACAATCTACAGATTGTTCCCCGTCACCATTTTTGCCACTGGCAGGCAAACTTTGTACATGACAATTCACGCGGCGTGGATCATTGAACGTCGACAATCACCTTGACGTAGTTGACCGGGAAGAAGCCTGTCTGGCCGTTCACCGAACCTTCGTACCAGTTCTCGTCAATGCGACTAATCAGGTTGATGATGTCGCCTTCAGCAAAGCCAAGTTCCCCCTCGTTCTCGGGGTCGAAGTCGTACAGGGCCTCGCAGCATGGTTTACTCCCTGCAAGCAGACATGATCACTTCAATTTATGGCATGGTTCTACCAATACATCTCAGTGTTCCCCTGGTACATAACACGTGACGTGGGCCACCACGCTGTTTCCTTTTCACCACCTCGCCCAATATAAAAGATAATACATAAAAGTACACAAAAGTACACTTATTATAAAGTGGTTCCCATGTTGTCACATGCACCGTTACAAGCATTTTTATTTCTGTCCCCTTCTAACTTCAAGAGAAAAGTTGAAACACCCTTAGAAAAATGCACCATTTTGAAGCCAGTGTTAAAACAAATCAGGGCGCTCGAGCTGTCAACCCCTGGAAGGCGCCCCACCTCCTCGCATGTCATTTTACCTTACACTACATCTAACTATCATCGCAACAGTCAATATGACGATGCAGTACTATCGATAGATATCACCGACAGCACACTAACTATTGGTACTAATGACAGTTGGAAAAAGAAACGAGCAGGATTACTTGTGCATGTCACTGTAATACTGTTTTGTAAACATGCTTTTTAACTTTATTTGGTAACTATCTACTATCTCCAAGGCCACACGATGGCGCCACCTATCATTTACGGTTTGGGACAGCTTTCCTGGCAATTTGCTATTCCATGATACTATTGCAATACTATCTCAATAATTATGAAACTACCGCAAAAGTATTGTAACAGTAATAATAGCAAACCCCCGGTAGTCACTTCTTAACTTCAACAATACTTGCCAAATATTTACAGGTTTAGGGGAAAGCAGTGTTATTTGAGCCATTTTTTTTATTCTTTTTGATATCTACAGCACAATCATATTCACAAGTCAAAATTGCAATTACTTACATAAACTATGATTATTAGTAAATAATTTTATAACAAGATCAAGATTATTTAGTACGCATAGATAACTATATGTAGCTGTTTCAAATAGGGTTGGTAAGCTGGCTCAACGACCACTTGGTGTGGGGTAAGTTGAGCCACAGTGCAGCGTAAGTTTGGTAAATGCTTTATTTGTATAATTTACGTATATGCCTTGTACTAAAATGTCATAACAACTCGGCCAACACATCTACCCAATGGGTACAACATGTCTCTGACAAGTCTACATGCTTAATTAATAAGTTGACACAATTAATATAGACTTATAGGCAAATCGCAATCAGTGTAACTAACTGCCTACGTTGCCTTGGCACAACTACAAAAGTGTCATACACAGGCAAATCGCAATCAGTGTAACTAACTGCCTACGTTGCCTTGGCACAACTACAAAAGTGTCATACATAGGCAAATTGCAATCAGTGTAACTAACTGCCTACGTTGCCTTGGCACAACTACAAAAGTGTCATACATTGTCTATGAAAACAAGTAAATACTACATTAATGGCATCAGTGAAATGGTGCACAACAAAACTATATAAATTTTTGAAAAATATATCATATTCTGGTCTTTTCCCAGAAACTTGGTCACTTCTAAACACTCATGAATGATTCAGAAGGTAAACACAACTATCAAAAGAGCAACGACTCTGCAGAATTCTTTGTCTAATTCTTTTTCAACTGGGTTAAGTTGAAAAAGAAGGAAGAAGTACGCACAGGCAAAGCACACACAAACAAGCCACATGAATCACATGAACATGTGCATCATGTTTCATAACATGAACATGTGAATCATGTTTCATAACATGAACATGTGCATCATGTTTCATAACATGAACATGTGAATCATGTTTCATAACATGAACATGTGCATCATGTTTCATAACATGAACATGTGCATCATGTTTCATAACATGAACATGTGCATCATGTTTCATAACATGAACATGTGCATCATGTTTCATACCATGAACATGTGCATCATGTTTCATAACAGTTACAGTTGCATTTCTCAATTTGTTTTCATGTTTAATAGGAATCCTTCAACCACAATGGCTCATTGCAGCAATAAATTATACAACTCTTGCTCTAGATAATTTAATAACTAGAATGAGCACTAAAGGTCTGGTAGAAAATGTATATAAATGCTAAAATCTGATTCT